>JANHFM010007107.1:211087-223202 GCA_032468115.1 Grayia smithii
GTCAAGCAGGCACGAGGGCGGGTGGGTGTGTTGGAGGGTGGGGAGGATGAGGAAAGGCGGCGGCGAGTAGCTGCCGGAGGTACATGGCCGGGTGGCAGCAAGGCGCATGCAACCGCAAAGACGACTGAGTTTGCATTGGCAGCGGTAGAGCGCCGAGACCCGGAGGAGGTGGAGGACGAGTCCAGCACGCCGCCTGCTGCTTCCGCCCCGGCTCTGGCTGTCAGGACTGTGGGGAGGGAGCAGCCGCCGCCGAGGCGGCCATTCCGCTTCCTCCTCCTCCCGCTATAGCGGCGGCGGCGGCTGCGTCCTGTCAGAGCTGTTGCTAGGTGTGGAGGCTAGGATGGCGCGCTCTACCTCTCGACCCCTCACTGCCGATCAGCCCCAGAACGACTTCACCGTGCACCAGAGGGGACTGTTGGAGAAGGCGCCGTGCCGAGCCGAGCCAAGCAGGCCGGACGGACGTCGCTTGGAGGGCGCCGGCGTCGGCAGAAGGCGGGGAGGTTAAGAGGCTGCTGCAGGGGTGGCGGCGGTGCGGAAGGAGTTGCCAGTAAAGCTGCCGGCTGGCGCAGTGTCAGCGCGGCCGTGCGGGACACGCGAGGGAGCAAAGGGTGTGGGATGTGCACGGTCGAAGCTGTGGTTAACTCCGCCTCGCCTGGTTCCTGGTTGTTTCCAGTGAGAACTGGGCCTCGAAGCCAAGACCTGCAGGCTGCAGAATGGGTACGACTAGATCGTCACCTGTAGGATAGTCTCCCCTATTTTTTCCTCTGGTGCCAAGCAAATGCCTTAGGAAATCAAAGTGTGCCCCCCACCCCCAGTTCTCTAAAAAAGCCAGAGAACGGCGTCCACTATGAAATTCAGGCGGCCAGTGTGAACTTGCTGATGGGAAATCAGAAAGGTGTTTTTAGGGCGTTGGCTTTTAGTTTCCTAATCAGTTTTCAAACAGGCATTAATAAAGTTCAGGAGAAAATCCCACAAAACTGGTGCTCCTTTATCTAGATGCCTACAAGTTAATGAAACGAGATTTTTGGAAGATGATTCCAAAATAATTTCAAGTTGTAATCCACTAATACCCTAAAAATAAGACCAACAGGTAAAGAAAATGTGATAACTCCGTTAATTACCTCCGAACATCTTGTGCAGGAGGTTTAGCAATTATTTAGGATGGATTCCTGCTTCCCAAACTTACAGCAAACTATTGGGGTGGGAGTGGGGGAAACATATAGGGATGAAGTTATATAAATGCTGCAAAATAAATATTTGTCATTTTAAAAGTACTTGTTCTGCTTTGACTTCATATCTTCATCTTGCAAGCTGTACTAATTCAGTAAAAATGTAACCAAGTGACACATTACTCTGTCCTCTAATGGCGGAGTGGACATGCTGTTCTATTTTATGATTCTCAGAAGAGAGGCCTAAAAAGAGGGTTGAAAGAGAATAAAGTGAAAAATCTATCTAAAATAAATTCCAGACTTGGACTTAAAACTATGCACTCACTTTTAAAAACTCAAATTTGTTGTGAAACCAATTAAAGGTGAATAGGCAGTTTGCCAGCAGAGCATTCAAGAAATCAGAATGGCAGCTTCAAGGAGTCTTACTGATTTCAGAGGACTTTCTGATGAATAATTAGGAGCTGCATGCTTAGACTGTTCAGGAGTTAGAGCAAATTCCAAAGTTGCCTTATTATTAATATTTATGATACAATATATTTTGTTTCAAAGTTGATGGAATTCAGTCCTGTATCTTACTTGTCAAGATCAAGGTCAACATCCTGGCATAGAGCCCACCACTTACTAGAGCCATGTAGAGTTGCTATCATTCTGTCATTAATAGCTGATTTTTTCATCCTTACTAATCCAAACCAGTGATGAGAAGGAACTATTCAGTTGCGTCTTACCCTTACTTTCAGCCCATAAGTACACAAGCAACAATAATTGCTACACCATCTCCACTGAAGCAAGAGAAAGAGTGAGCAAGTGTTCTAAAGACTGCATTGGAATTTGCTCTGACTGTCAGTCGGACTCTGGGGTGGGGAGGGAAGATCTGGGTGTAGGAAGCATTTGTAGTGACTGGAGTTCATTGAGATTCAACAGGGAGAGGAAAGAATGGCCAGTGACAAGTAAAGTCACTTTCCATTTTCTTCCAATTCAGTAATAAGAATTTTGGTTCAATGGGTTTATGTGCTATAGATGTATACTTACACATTCTTGACTCTCTGCAGTGAACTTTTTCCAGATACTCTATCTTTTAATTAGGCCTTTATACAAGTTGAGAAAGTTCACACTGAAGGTGCAGCACATAGGTAGCTATGGGAATATTACAGTATATCTCTATAGTACCATTGCTTTTGTAATGAATCCCACATGCAATTCAACGTGCTGGTATCCATAAACTCCTACAGGGGCAAATTACTTGCAGGATTGTTTGTCTCCCATTAGAACTCCCATTCCACATACTTTTCCACACATAATTTGCTCTAAGCCCTGCCTGTGCACCAATGTCATTTGGCTGGACCTGGGACATAGGCTTTTCTATGATAGTATCTGCCCTTTGGAGCAATGATCTCCTCATTGCTCAAGATTTGTTTGGTTCTGATCCTGCTACCCTTTCAGAAGACATTAAAAACAGGGTTTTTTTTCATGCACATTTCAGTCAGGAAGTTAGAGGTGTCCATTTCAGAAGATGGTATAATGTGTTTCATGCCAGAATGTATAAATTTAAAAACAATTTTTAAATTTTTTGTTTATTTTTAATATTATGTTAGTCACACTAAATTGATTTTCCATAATCAGTAAACCAATACATGTTTTATCTCCTCTCTTAACACAGAGAAGTAGACACCCTAAAAGTTGCCTTCTGAAACATGGAGTAATGATCAGCTCTAAAAGAGAGAGAAAGAGAGTGAATGGTATTGGTGGTATATTGTATTTATCTGCTTATGTTTGAAACATGAAAAGACCCAAAGCCAGAGCAGTTTGCAGATCCCAAGCTGAATTTGGGATTCTGGTCCCATATCTGAGCTAAAGTCTTACAAGTAGAGAACTAAGTTTCAGAAGATCATACTTAAAGGATTTTTATTCTTGTATTGGACATTTTCTGGACAAACAGAAGTGTTAAAAGCACACTAAAATGGACATACTTTACTGCTACTCATTCTTGTCCAGGACCTCCTAAATAGTCCTGGACTCTACTATTCTTTGCTACAAATGTAGGTCTGGGAAAGATTAATTTGTTACTATATTCTACATACACATACATACAAAGAAATAAAAAAGTAATGAGTAATTTCCATATCTGAAATCCTGGTATAAATTACTGCCTCAATTTTTAGGCTGAGTTCACACTGATTAAATTATAAGTGTTAGTATTTTAACACTGCAATTTGATATGCAATAACAGGGTAGCCTAAAATAGGCAATCGTTTTATGTTATGGATTTATTTGAAATAATAATATTTATGAATATACGCTAGTTGGAAGCAGTATTACTTGTAAGTGCCCATTTAATGTTAACCAAAATATTTGCTTGTTATAGTCTCAGACCTTGTCAGCTGTTATTCTCATAAATTCTATAACCAGCATTTTTTTTTCCTGTCTTGGAGTATGCATCTCTTTTTAGTCACCCATGCCTTCACTGCTTCATATGTGGACTATTGCATGCATTGTACATGGGACTACATTTGAAGACCACGTGGAAATGCTATAAAATGCAGTGGCAGGAGCAGGTCTCACTATGTAGCATCTTTGCACTAGTCACCAACAAGCTAAGTATCAAGTGCTGCTTGTTATCTATAAAGCCCTGGGTGACCTAGGTTCTAACTCTCTGAGGAATAATACATTTTCGTTAGTAGCTGCTTGTCCTGCGTGGTCAGGCAGAGTCAATACTTTTGGATCCCATCAATCAAGCAGTGACATCTGATGGTATCCAAGAAGTGGATTTTACCTGTTGCAGCACCTGTCCTCTGGGACAGAATGTCCCCGGAGAATTACCAGTATATGCTCCCTCATTCAACCCACTCCTAGGCAGTGGTGGGTTGCTCCCAGTTCGGTCTGGTTCTTGCGAACTGGTAGTAATGGCAGCAGGAGGCTCCACCCACCCGGATGTTATCATGGACAATCTGCTCATATGCAGAAGTGTGCGTATGCAAACACACATGTGCGCTCCATTGTGAACCGGTAGTAAAGGTAAGTGAAACCACTAGCTGCTAGGGCTAGTGATAGAAATTGGTTTTTTTAAAAAATCTGTTTCATTGGGACAGCTATGGTATGTTATTTTCCTATAAGATGTGGGTTTTCTGTTTTTCTTTCTTTTCCTTTTTGCCTTTTATTTTTGTGAAATTGCCCAGAGATGTTTTTGAGTTGAGCAGCTTATGTATTTGATAGATAAATTACTTACAGATTAACAAAGTTTGAAGGGACCTTGTAGGTCATCTAGTCTAACACCACCACCCCCGCCCAAACAGGAGATCCTATACCATTTCTGTCAGATGGCAGTCCAATCTCTTCTCGAAAGCCTCCAGTGATGAAGCTCCCACAACTTCCAAAGGAAAACTGTTCCACTGGTTGATTGTTTTCACTATCAGAAAATTTCTCCTTATTTCTAGGTTAAATCTCTCAGACACTGTATTCTTATACACAGGCACAAAATCCACCTGCTATTTCTGCATATGTAAAGTGTGTAAAATACATATCCGTAATACTCACAATTTATGCTTGCAGAAAATGCATAAATTGTGCAAAATGTACATACATAAAATCCCATTTAGATTCTCTGGAACTCTGCTTTATCAAATATACACCATTTGCTAAGCTATAGCTTATTCTACTTGTCCTGAAATTGCTTGTTAAAAGACTGCCTTGCTTATCAGAGAAAATATTTTTTTCTTTTTAATCTATTCCAAAGCTAGTAAATAAGGAGGCCACTACAATCTCACCCATTTGCCTTCTTGAAATTTACCACTGTAACTTGCTGTGGACAAAGACTGAATATGTTTTGTTTATGGGAAAGTACTTATCTGTGCACCAATTAGCAGACTTTTTGCCTTCTTCAGACCAAAGCTCTTTTTAGCAACTTCTAACTAATGACTTGCAGCTGAGTTTCTTCTATCCCGTTTCCTCCCATTAATTAATAGGTTTTTCTGGTTCTCTCTTCTGGAGTCCCAAAATCTTTTTCTAAGGTTTTTGGCAGCATTTCCTCTCAATTCAATTTTTCTTCAATCTTAATTTTAATTCTTCATTTTTAATTCTTCTTTTAATTTTTCATCACTGTGGTTTATTAGAGAGCACTTTGAAAGTGTAGGTAGGAAGATTTTGGTTTTGTCTTGGTTGTCCAATGTGGCTGATAGTCATCAAACTATGTTAATAGGATAAATGAAAGCTATTTTCACTTCTTATGGAGCACAAATACAAAGCAGAGAGTACATCACATAACTCACCAACATCCTTGTTGGTTTGGAGGGCCATAATCCTCTACCACTGATCACAGGAGTTTGCTACCTGACCATGATGGCCTTAGATATACAAAAAGCAATTTAGGAAGTTGGCACACAAAGCAGGCATTTCAGACCCAAAGATGCTTCTTCCAAGAGACAATTGGACTTTTGTTTCGCTTCTCATCCAAGAAGCTTCAAGAAAGCTCAGTTGCCTCTTGGAAAATGCACCTTTGGGACAGTCATGACCTGGATGACTGAGAATCTCCATAAACATGCATTTCAGACTGTTGCTACAATCATAACCCTTTTTATCAGCTGTAACAGAGGCACCTGCCACAGCACCTCAATGCTGAATTATGAACTGCAAACATCTAAAAAACAGTAATTGCCTAGGTACTGAATGTCATTATTAAAAATGATTCCCCCTTTCCGTTCTCCTTGTTCTCCATACTGAGACATAAATGTAGCTCTGCCACATGTAGAGCTACAGCTCTGCCATTTGCTAGAGAATTATAATCCAGCCAGAATTCATTTAGATTTCCCCAATGGTATTTATAGCTAATGGTTTATTTTTCTTTACCAGATAAGCAATAGAGACTAAAGAACTTGATTGGATCTTACTCTCTGCAAACTTTCTACATTACTGTTATTAAAATATTTTTATCTATGTATTTTATCTATTCATCAATTTCTTTACTTTGTATAGTGGTTGAACTCACTATGTCTCTGGAAGGTTGCAATTTTTTTTTTTAATCAGAAAAATTAATGCATATCAATTTTAATCAATGCACAATGCCCCTTAGAGAGAAACTTATTTAATACTTCAACTCAGTGTTGAGGAAGCATCCAATTCTCCAGAGTCTTACAAAAGAGTATTATGATCAGGCCTATCTGATTTTTTTTGGGGGGGGAGCGGGAGGGAGGGAGAGATGTAGAAAGAGAGAGAGAAAAGGAGTGGGGAGGGATGGTGGGGTTGTTCCAGAGGACAGCTTTAATGCCTTTGAGGTCTTTAAAACTACTTTTCATGTGTGAATAGTCTTTTCATTCAAATTTTGTAACACAGTTTTCATTTAGTCCATTTTTCCATCTAGAATTAACCAGCTGCCTGTAATTAAGATGAAGGCTTAATTACAGACAGTGAAACAAATATACACTTCAACCAGGACTGTGTCACAAGTTATCTTCTGAGTTAATATTACATTAACAGTAATGTGTGTTTTAAACTCTGTCACTCAGTTTCAAATGGCTCAATGATTTGTTTATTAATCCACATTTAATATGGATTGATACATAGAATGTTTTGACATGTTGAGCTGGAGCTTGAACAAATGTCTTCAGGTATATGCAATATACAGTGCTGTACAGTACTGAGTCTTACAATCTGTTTCTCCCTAGTGAAAATAATTATTCAAGTTCTATGTCTTCTGCCATATTACGTATCTTACATTGCAGCTTTGCTTTCTCATACAATGAATAGCTTGCTATTCTTTTCAGTTATATATATGTGTGCTTATTATGTATAACTGAAATATACATATGAATTGGTTAGATATACTCTTTGTTGGGCAGTCATTTTTACTTTAGGGTGCATTGACTGCCCAGAGGTGCTTTAGGAATGTTGCATATCTGTGGTTTTACACATGCTCTTCCCATACACTTATCTATGATCCCTAACATTCATTGATAATAGCTCTTAGACCAGGGGTCTGCAACCTTAAAGACTCAAAGAGCCATTTGGACCTGTTTCCCACAGAAAAGAAAACACCGGGAGCCACAAACTTGTTTGGGCATGGCCAACTCAACATCACTCCCACTCAGTCACATGATACACACCCCAGCCATGCCTACCCAAGTTTTGTGGCTCCCAGTGCCATCTGTGGGAAATGGGTCTCTCTCTCCCTCCCTCCCTCTCTTTCATTTCTCTCCTTTTCCTCTTTCTTTCTTTCTTTCTTTCTTTCTTTCTTTCTTTCTTTCTTTCTTTCTTCCTTCCTTCCTTTCTTTTCTTTCTTTCTTTGTCTCCCCTCCTTCTCTCTCTCATTTGTTTTCCTCTCTTTTCCCTCTCTTTCATTCTCTCCCTCCAGCTCTGTCATTTCTCTCTCCCTTCTCTTTCTCATTTGTTTCTCCTTTTCCTCTCTCTTTCTCTTTCTCCATCATTTTCTCATTTCTATCTCTCTTTTTCTGTAATTTTCTCTCTCTCTACTTGCTTCTCTCTGTCTCCCTCTCCTTTTCTCTCTGTCTGTCTCTGTGTCTCTTCTCTCTCTCTTGGAAAGCTGAGGCTGGGCCGATCCAGTGAGCTCTCCTTGGGGCTCATTGCTACTCCTTTTCTTTCTTCTTGACAACTTTTTGGAAATCCAGGCTGTCTCAGGAGCCAGCACGAGCCACGGTGGCAGCTTTGCCAAAGATAGCCTTCTTCCTCTTCCTTCTCCTCACACGACTCCCTGGCCAGCTGTTGCAGGGCAAGTGAGTGGAGTGGTACCACTGCTGGCATTGCTTAAAAAGCATCCTTCTGGCTTTAAATCTAAAATGGAGGACTTTCTCCAGCTGGAGGATGCTTTTCAATCAACTCCACTGGAGGAATAAAGAAGCTCAGGACAATGGGAAAAGGGGGCTGGCCCCACCAAACCTCACATGCCCACCCTAGGGTTCAGGCTCAGAGAAAGCCGGAGTGCCCTCACTAAAGATGGTCAGCCATTTAACCCACCCCCTCCATGCTCCTTCGCTGTATTTTGGCCAAGCCCAGCCACTTGCTTAAGGAGGGTATCCCTGCTCATGCCTTCCGTCCCGTCCCCACAACAACTGGTTAGGGGGTTGCATGAGGAGGAGGAGGAGGAGGAGGGTTGTGTTTGGCAAAGCCACTGCCGCGGCTCATGCTCACTCTTCAACAGCGGACCTGTCCCCTTTTCCATTGTACCCTCCTCCCGGATCACATTTCCACCCCCCCAGCCCTCATGTTAGCATTGGGGCAGTGTCTTGGGATAGAGAGTAGGTTGGGCGACCAGGTTGGCATGGTGCTGTAGGAGAGAGGTTAAATAGCTGCATGCAGGTCAGGAGTCATGGGTTGCCAACACTTAGACTTATATACTGCTTCACAGTGCTTTACAGCCCTCTAAATAGTTTACAGAGTAAGCGTATTTCCCACAACAATCTGGGTCCTCATTTTACCAAACTCAGAAGGATGGAAGATTGAGTCAACCTTGAGCTGATGAGGATGAAATCCCTGACAGTTAGCACAATTAGCCTGCAATGCTGCACTCTAACCACTGTACCACCATGGCTCAATAGATTTCCTCATTCTGAGAAGAGATCCCACAGGGTTTCCCCTTTATTCTGGCCACCCTACCAAATTCTTGCTTCTATTTGTACTTTTTCCACTAAAACTGTGCTGATTTGTTACACAACAGGAATAGGCAACATTTTGGGACCATTTGGAATTGAACAAGGCATCCTCACAAAACAGCAGTCCTGGGTTCTGTTAGGTCCCCATTTATTAAATAATAGGTATCCTACAACTTTCCTCCCATCCCAAAAAATCCCAATTGGAACTTTATGGGTCTCAAGGCTTTTACTACATGTACTGTAAATATTAAGGTACATGCTGCTGTTTTCTTTGCAGCACATCACTTTCTTTATTAAGTTTTAAAATTTTAGTTTAAAAGCAGTTAGAGCAGAGAACCCACTATATCAAGGAAAGTGTGTGGGACATACTGGTATTCAACAGTATCATATTGCTTGCCAATAAATTAGAAGCATTATTTCACTTTTAATTGGTTTGGTTTTATCACTGTTTCAAGAAAAACCTATTATACCCTTAGTTGATAGCTGCGTGCTATCAGGAGTTTTCAAAGGATGGAATGTGACCTGGGAAGTTGTGAAAAGCTTGGATGGGGGTTGCAATTTTTTTTTTTTTTTGCAAAGTAGAATCAAGTTTTGAAAGCACTCTTGCCTTGCCTATGTAGCTTTGGCAGTTTGGGCATTACTTTCAAAACCTGCTTCCAGTTTTCCTGGATAAATCCCCAACTGACTTGCCCAAGCAAAGTAGAAAACAAGCCAACTTTTGAGATTGTTTCCATGTTATCTGGGCAAGCATGCAAAGTTGCAGGATTCTTAAAAGCTCTTTCTAGTTTAATTGAAAACAGGCTTATATATAGGCAAAGTTGGCAGCAACGCCCCAAATGAACTTGAAGACTTGTTTTTATTTATTTACTAAATTTATAAGCTGCTGTAGTAATTATTGACTTAATATAATATAAAACTCAATACCATTGCCATACTTATTCACATTCAATATAAATGACATAATTAAGCAAACACCATGTTGCAAAAAAGAACAATAATGCAACTTCCTCATTCTTAGGGGTTTTGTGGTTTTTTAAAATTCTAATAAGTTTGGGAGGACTTTCCTTCAGAGGAAAGTTATTTCTTAGAAGGTGGCGATTGAAGAGGACTTCCTCTGAGAAAGAAGGTAACACAACCCAATTTTCTAGATCTCACTGGGCATGTAGATACTGTTGGGTGATTCCAAAGGTATTCTGTTTATGTGTCGTATAGGCTATAACTAGTATCTTAAAAGGTAATAACCAGTATCTAAAATGGCACCTGGATACTTTTTGCTTCAGGAGGGATTGTAAGTGCCTCAGTAGGTGCACAGAATGAAGCTTTACAAAGGCCATACTAGTTAAAGACTTTAAAGTTAAAGTCTTTAAACAGGGACCAATGAGTGAAGGAAGATTTTTGTATTATGAGCTGCTTCTATGGGGGAAGAATCCAGAATAAGAATCTTCCTGGAATTGGAATACTGCAAATCCAAAGTCACTCTGACATTTTAGGATTAAACTTAAGCATGTTCCTCCTTGTCTGGATCCTAACAGGTATAGGGTTGTATACCATCTGCATACTGATGTTATCAGATCCTTAGCAGAAGTTTAATAGGTAGGGAAAGAGTGGGGGGTCCTGTAGTACCGCACAACTTAGAAGCTTCTGGGTTGCTGAGAGAATTATCCATTGAGAGGATCCATAAACCATTTCAGAGGCATATGTTCCTCTTCTTGGAGACAGAGTCAGAAAGTATCTGATAGAGAGTATCAAAGGCTTCTGACAGATAGCTGGTGCTCCCCCTATAGTGGTCTAAAAAGAGGAGGTCACAAATATGCTCAGAGTAATCTCACTACTGTACCTGGGGCTGCAACTGGAAACAGATAGAGACGAGCCACTTTTCCAGCACGCTGCTCCGGAGTTCAAGAGTGGGTAATAACTTCCTCCCATTGGCTGAAGACTGAGTTTGCAGACTATAAAACCCCTCCTCCTGAGGATAATCCTCCATATAATTAACTCAGTCCCTGGCTGATTAATATCTTCACTGTCTCTAGGCTTGGCCTTGAGAGCACCAATATCTCCTTTTTTTTCCCTTTTCCCTCCTCCTAACCTCCTTAGCCTTTAAATCCTTTTTTCCTCACCTTTACAACATTTTTTATTTCCTTCTTTTTTGATTCCTGAGACACCAGCCAACCGCCGGTTCCTCCGTCTCCTCAGTACGGCGCGGAGGCCAGGCAGGCCATGAGGGAATTCCCCCTGAACTCAGGGGAATCCCCTTGCCTCGTGGAGCCACAGCCTTGCAGAGCCGCGCCACTTCGGCGCTGCGGCTTCTCCGGCTCCCCGTTCATCGTGTCAGCGATCGCCAGCTCCTTCGCGCCCTCAGTGCGACACTGATGCCAACAACTCGACGAGGGAATTCCCCCTGGGCTCGGGGGAATCCCCCAACTTCGCAGAGCCGCGTCGCTTAGGTGTCGCGGCTTATCTTGCCCTCTGATCGCCACGAGCGCCTCTCAGCTGTTTCCAGCACTGCGGGCGATCGGAGCGACGTGGGACAGGCTCGCTAGGCCCAGCGCGCCAAACGGCGGCCATTTTGAAGCCTTCTGTGGCAGGAAAAATCCCAGAGCACCAGCGGTGAGTTTTTACGGCTCCGTTTTGACGGAGCCACCTTCTCACGCCCCCCCCCATCTCCAGGCCTCAGGCTCTTATCTGCGGGGCTCATCTGTCACCACACCTTCCAGGGCAGCGCGGGGCGCTAAAAAGGGGCTTTGTTCGCATAGCCTCGGACCACCACCACCACTAGGCCACATAGCATAGGGACTCAGGCTCCTGTATGCAGGGCTTGCATACTCCCTGGGCCTTCACCTGGCCCGCCTAACGAGCCCACTTCCAACGAACTGTATCGCCGGCTCGTTTCAAAGGAACACCAGAATCATCTGTCATGGCAGGTCTCAGCCCATCACCGTCCCTAGCCACAAACTCCCCTGCAAGGGACCTGAATTCAGAGGACGTGCGCGAACCAATGCCAAAGAGGGCTTGTTCTTCCACGGGCAAAAACAAAACCAAGACCATGCCCGTGTCCAAAGGTCCATCAGACAAGATGGGCTCCAGGAAGCGGGGGAACTCTTCATCAGGTTCCAGCACCAAGCCCAAGCATTCTGACCCAACCACTCCCACCTCGGCGGGAGCAGCAGCACCGGCTCTGACCACGGTGGCTCAAATCCACTACCCACCCTCTCGCTCCGCCTGTATCGCGTGGGCATCGGAGGAGATCGAACACCTGGATCGGCCAACTCCGAGCGCGTCTTCGGACCGCTCAAGCTCCTCGCACAGGCTGTCTCCAGCTGCCACCTTTACACCCACCGCCGCAGGTCTCCG
>JANHFM010007107.1:234995-264467 GCA_032468115.1 Grayia smithii
CCAATAAACACATGGTGGCACTCAGCTTACTCATAATCCTGTCCACATCATCCAGAGAAACAGGGTCAAATTCAACCTAGATGTCATCACCAAGACCTGCCTCCATCATCTCGCCAGATTCCGCCCAGTCGGAGTCCAAACCCGTCCGGATCTGAGCAATTTTATCTTGTAGAAACTGCACAAAATCCTCAGCTCTGCCCTGTAAGGGGTCCTCCCTCACTCTCTGATTAAGCAGAGAGCGGGTCACTTTAAACAGAGCCACTGGGGCGTTTTCTGCAGATGCAATATGTGCGTTTTGCCGCTTCCATCGCCACTAAATAAGTCGTAATATAGGATCTTAGTAGTGTTCGGTTGGACTCGGATTGGGAGGATCTCCAACAGCCCTCCAGGTGTCTTTTCAAAATTAGTGGGATTTAATCACTTAAATCCTTTTGGATTGTAAACTGAATTACTGTGCTGTTTGCTTAACAAATAGAAATATATTTTCCTTGTTGATATCAACATGAAAGTTTGCTTTTAAGGGATAATTCAAGTTTAATGAAAACAATAAATTGGTGCTTAGTTCGTGTTAAAAATATAGATGACTGAACGAAATAAAATGATCCCAGAAAGCAGTAGTTTTGTATAGATTAATCCAAATAATATATATTTTGTATGAGCACCAGAATTGTTTCAGAATTGGCAACAAAGTGGGGGGGTGGGTTTAAACATACAGAACAGATTTAGAGGGAAATTACTAAAAAAGCAGTGTAATGAATATCTACCAAGGGATATAGCAGATGGGAGAGTTTTGAGTTTTGCAGCAGATACAAATGAAATGTCAGCCTAATAAGCTAAGCTTTTAAAGCCCTGTGTCTAAATGTCACTTGTGTAGCAGGGAATATTGTAGAGCTGGGAGGCTGCATTTAGGCCATCAAATTCAACATCTCTGCGGATAGAATAAAGGGATGTCATTTTGAAGAAGAACCTAGATAATTTTAGATGTTTAGTGACATTTATATCAAGCCACCAATTAAAATCTAGCTATGAGGCTGCAAATTATGCTCTTACACTTGCTCAGAAAGGTCTCCTTTCAAAGTTAGACAATTGTGTTTGGGGAAATGGTTAAAACGATAGTTTTACAAACAAAAATAATGAAAATATTGCTTGCTCTTCTTCAGTATGTGTTTCTCTTTGTTCTCTAGGTTTGGCAGTAAAAGAACTAAAGTGAATCTGTCTTCTTTGGAATTTGGCCGGTGGATTGTAATAAAGGAATGAACTTTCTCTTGTCAGTGTCATATTTTTCTGTGAGTAGCTTGGCAGGAAATATAACTGGCCTAGCAAACATTGACCTTCCATAGTGTGAAATCAATAGACAAAAAGTGTCTGTTCTTAATTTTGAAATAGGATTGATTTGGGTACTGCATTGTGCAGATCCCACCTGCAGTTCTGGTCTAGAATGGTTATAATTCTGATGCACGTGAGATGACCTCTTGCAAATAAAATTCTTGAATATTGAAATAAGATGCAAGTTGGCATGAAATCTCCTTTAAGTAGCTTCTCCAAAGCAGGCATATTTTAGATGTATTGGGAATTTTAATCCAGTGCATCTGAATAGGCCAGGCTAGGGAGGCTACTCTAACAGACCAAGATCAGGAGGCATCTCTGTGTCACACCTGATTTTTGAAAGCTGAAACACGTAATAATAGTCAGAATTGTCAGTATATGCATTCTGTCTATAAAAGCATGCAACCTGCAGAGGGGATATTAATTCATTCCAGATCTTGTTTTGAAAGCCTCTTGTTGGCTGTAGATGGTATTCATGAATAATGCAGGGGATGGTCTTCAATATATAAAGAGTATGTTTCCATCGACCAGCTTTCTTCCCATAGCTAAATCTTGATTCTAACTACTGATCTGGTCATCATGGCAAGCGGGAGTTCTAAATCTTATAATTAAGAGATGCATTCTAAGATACGCTATGATGCCTGTAGGCGCCAATGTACCTACAAATAATTTTCTTGCAGCTGTCAGACTTCTTGCTCTACAGAGGTTTTTCATATCTTTTAAAATGGAAAACTGGCATGCTATGGAGCTTATGCCCCCTCGCATTTTTATTTCCAAGAATGCTTCTTGATACTCAACAAGCCCAGAGGTGGAAAATAAAAACAGCAATGCTGTATTTCAAGGTGTGTCTACTTCTCCAGAAGTAAGATAATGGTAAACTCAGGGTCTTGCAGAAGAAGAACGTGGGAGAGGTTTGTCTATTGGCTGCCTGAAAAACTGTTCAACTGAGATGAAACTTCAGTCTTCCTAATTTATCATGGAGGTTTTAAGTTATGATACTTCAACATCCTAATATCCACTGGAATTCATGTTTGCCATAATTACAACCAGAACAGTGGTTAAGAAAGACCTATCTGTTTATAACAATTTTCTTGAAAATTCGGCTTTTCACACTAGATTAGAAAAATAAAATGGGATTTAGGAAAAAAATTGTTTCAATGTATTTGTGACATTTCTAGATCATTACAAACCACTCGACAGCATACAACTATTATTTAATGTGTTGTCTAAATTATAAATATTCCATGTCAAGATAAGAAACAAACCTTAGTTTGCTGGCTATTCAACACTGATGTGGATAAGATTTTCATAGGGAGTGTCTGCCAAATAGTAGTTTAATCGTAGAGTGGTTTTGTACCTATCTAATGAGATGGTTAAAGTATTAGACTGGGCTGGCTAGGTTCAAGTTCCCACTCAATCATGGAGCTCACAAGTATTGTTTGCTCTTAGCCTAATTTATCTGACAGGGTAGTTGGGATACAATAAGAGGTGATACTCCTCAGACATACAAAATAATTCTATGGCTTCAGAGGAAACAAGATACAAAATGCAGTAAGCACTAATAATGGCTTCCTAAGTCTTTTTCTATTTTTGAATATAAATCCTCCAGCAGATTAATTGTAAAGATACAGACTCAGGCTGGTAGCCGAGCAGCATTTTGATTAGAATATGGTAGCGCTGGATATCTTAAGTACAATTAAGGTTGATAACTTTTCTGCCACAGAAAATACAGTGATGCTTAAGTGTTTGCCAATCTTTATGAATTTCCAATGTTTCTGTATAAATAGGACCTTAAAAATGATCTGTCTCTACACAAGTCCTAAAACTAGATTAAGGGAACACAAATGAGTAAAATGTATGAATAAGGTGTTGTTTTACAACAAATTATCCTTTGTGAATTATAACAACTTGCAATATATAATGTTATTTGATAGCTCATCATCATCCTAGAGGGAAAAGAACAAAAATTCCATGCTTCAGAATTGTAATTATACATTCAGTATTATAGTTATGACTGCCACTATCCCATTAATAAGAAGCCCCTAGTGCAAATTTTGTGAGATGAATTTCTCAATATTATAAAATACAAGTCGATATTATAAAATCAAGCAGGAAAGTAATGCATTGGAAGCTTCGGCTTCAGCTACAATTCATATCCGGTCAGTTCACTTTGGTCTCTAATTGATACTGACACGGTGGCAGTGCTTCCTACTGTGTATTGTTCTACGCTAGAGAATTGTCAGAAAAAGACTAGAAGCTTTTTATCTGCCTGTGAAAATTAACAGTTGTTGGTTGTGCTCATTGTTCCAGTGGTAGAAGTAGATGGAACACTTTATGCTGCATAGGCATAAAAAGGGAATCCGCAAAGAATTTGTCAGCCCTGCAGGAAGAGATGTTAAATATGGACTTGAGTTACCATTTTCTCTAAACACTGTTTTTAAATTAAGCATCATTTTGAGTCACATCCTTGAGTAGCATTTCTCCCATCTTGTGTATTTGCAAAAAGACTGAGGTAGCAGAATTATCTCCTTTTCATCTTGAGAAGTGCAGCTGAAGCAGACATAAACGTGTATTACATGTTCTCTGCTAAGTGAAAAGAGCTGTTATGTGCTTATGCTGATTTACAGTGATAAATTGAAAATCTTAATTACCATTCGCAATGGGACACTACTAGCCTTAAAAGTAAGCAACATACCTAAAGATTTCTATTACATACTTTTGCCTCTTCTGTCACCACTTCATGTAATTTTGCCTGATTTTCATATATAAGCATATATAATTTTGATGTCTCCCATTCCCTCCCATAGCATTATTTATTAATAAATGCATACCTGGAAATTTTTTTAAACTCGTAGTTTTTTTAAATGGATTTTAAACAGTGAGTTGTTGTTAGTCACAAAGTCATGTCTGACAATGTTCCTCCAGGCCTTCCTTCCTCTACCATCTTCCGGAGTCCATTTAATCTCACACCAACTGCTTCAGTGACTCCATACAGCCACCTCATTCTCTGTTGTCTCTTTCTTCTTCTGCTCTCAATCTTTCCTAGCATTAGGCTCTTTTCCAGTGAGTCCTCATTAGGTGGCCAAAGTATTTGAGTTTCATCTTCAGGATCTGGCCTTCTAAAGAGCACTCAGGGTTGATCTCTAGGACTGACCGGTTTGATCACCTTGCAGTCCAAGGGATTCGCAGGAGTCTTCTCCAGCACCATAGGTCAAGGCCTCAATTCTTTGGCACTCAGCCTTTCATGTGGATTCAGCCTTGTGGGTCCTTAGAATACCAATAATTTTTTTAAAAAGTTGGTGAGCTTTTGTCTAATTTTTAGATTTTTACAATATGTTTCTTGTAGATTCAGTGGAGTTGACAATTTCTTCATGTTTACAATTTCTGAACTATATGTCTTTATTCAAATCTGGTTGGTTCAGATTCTTTCTGTTTTAGATCCAAAGCTGGCATAGAAATATAATGAGGCAGCTTTTCTCAGCCAGATACCTTTCAGTACTCCCCCAATGTCCATAATGAGGATGTTGTGAGATTAGTTGTAAAGGTTAAAAAACTGTTAATCAGATTAGTTTTAAAGGTTAAGCAAACTGTTAATCACATTTCCTAGCAATGCTATTATTATGAGAAAGAGAAGCTCCAAGGTCAGATTTAATTAAGAAACATATGACTTTACTTTGCTGTCTTACAGTTTGGAAAGAATTCTGGAAGTGAGATAAGCTTGTATTTGTTGGGGAAACCTTGTGTTTTCACACCCTCTGTAAGATATTGCCAATTATACTTCTGTAGCTGTGAAATGGCAAGGATGTAGAAAGCCATAATTATTTATACAAGAGGTCTTATTAAACCAGGGCAACAAAATTCATTATGGCATGGAATAGAATCTTTCTTTTCAATCTTCCATTGCAAATTAATACTTCCTCTCTACCACCTATTGATCTTCTACTTCATGTTAAGAGTCTTACTCTCGAAATTACTTCCAATGTATTGAACCATTTCTACTAATCATCAACAATCATAGAATCTCTGCAACATTCCTGGTGCTTAGACCTCTAAAATGCCATTTGTACCCAATGTCATGATATATTTTGTCTACCTAAGGAACTTTATCAATACAAATTTGCAGAAAAAACTAATGATTTACTACTTGATCACAACATTTGATCATATTGTAATGTTCTTAATTTATTGGATAGTGCATATCTTTAATTTAATAACTGTAAACCGCCTTCCTTTTCTACAACAGCTCTTGTCTTCATTGTTGCTATTAAGAAGAAAGTATCAATATAGCTTATAATTACCAGTTCCTGAGTGTGCTGATCATTAGGGATTATTATCTTTTTTCCCTTATTTCTAAGCTTTTGAAATATTTGTAGGAAGCCTACTTTACTCTTTTCCCCAGAAATTACTAGAGATCTAGTATACTTTTATTTGAGGAAGGAAGTTACAGTTTAATTCTGAGGAAGGAAGGGCATAAATATTTTAAGTGCATTTAAATATAGTTATAATATATCTGTAACAAAAGAAACTGAATCTCTATTCTCCATTTTTTTTCCTTCTGTTAAATGATAGCATCATATTTCATTAGGAATATACTTTAGTTTTGTAGCTCTCTTGTAACAGATTACTGATCTAGATTCATAACTTTTAACCGTATCTCTGCAATTAAACCAGTGGTGGGATTCAAAAATTTTTACTTCTGGTTTTGTGGTTGTGGCTTGGTGGACATGGCATGGAAAGGATATTGTAAAATGGGGGCGGGGCCAGTTAGATGTGATATTTACCGGTTCTCTGAACTACTCAAGATTTCCACTACCAGTTTTCCAGAACTGGTCAGAACCTGCTGAATACCACCTCATGATATTCAGCATGGTATAGACATGAAAGATCACAACATTACATGAAAAGTACTCATAGATGATAGAAGGTGCTCCAAAGCATTTGGTTATTGGTGGAAACGTTCTGTTTTTATTAAGTATACCATTTATTTATTTATTACCCTTTTAATTAAAATAATTATATATTGCCAGTTGTGTAAAGCATCTCTAGGTGGTTTACAATAACAAAAGATATTCAATAGAATTTGAAATGAAACATAAATTATTATAAAGCCTATAAATCTTTTTTTTTTTAAAGTATTTAACTAGCTTATCTCCCTCTCCCTCTCTCTCTCTCTCTCTCTCTCTCTCTCTCTAAGGTGTTACTGAAGTTAAAGGAGTACTACTGTTCTGTGTTCAGTTTTTGCTCTTTGTTTATAAAGTATTAATAGAGAAGGGAAGTTTTTTTGTCTGAAAATAGTTAATTCAGAATGAAATGCTGGATATCAGCTGCTGCATATCTAATAAAATCTAAGAAATCTGAAGAAGCAACTTAAGAATTGGGGTCAAATTGAAAGGAATTGTCTGCAGCTAACATGATTCCTATCATAATAAGAAATGTTTTTGTTTTGCTCTCATTCACACAGATATTTCCTACATACATGTGCAGGATTTTTCTTCAAATCATGCAGCTTATTTTATGTTAATACTAGCATTTTATGATTTGCTTACAATAGTACATTAAGAGGATTTTTGTTAATGCTGAATTTAGTGAACATGGTTTAATATTAATCTGTCTTCCCATTTTTTCATATGTTTTCTATTGAAAATATACATGAAATATTATCCCAAATCCTCAGAAACTTTTTTTAAGTGGATAAAGTTTCAGGATACTGTTTTTATGTTTTAGATATAATGATGCAAGTATGGACTTAATCCTTTTGTATGAATAGCCTAGCTAAGCAACAGGAATGCATTTTGTAATGCTATAGTATAAAGTTAACAAAAGTAACATGTAATCCCACTGTGATCTGGGATCAAAGCTTTCATTAGCCAAACACAAAAATCTTCAGGGATCCTGGACTGCAATATCTATTAGAGAGTTTCTGATAGCTTTCTTAGATAAAAATGTTTTCTGATAAATATACATAGATGTATGTGTGCAAATAATGAATTTTCTAAGTTGTAAACAATAAACTACAGCTGAGTACATATTCTAAGATGACTAGAAAAATAAACCACAATGTCCCCATTCATAGCATAATGCTATTATTACCAATCTGCTATTAAAGCAATCATCATAATATGACAATACAGGAACTTGGCATTATTCTATGCTACAAAATTTCCTTTTTAAAGTGAAGCTCCTTGGCCAAAACTACCACCTAGAACTGTGCTTCAAAAAACTATTTTCTCCAGAAAGTCACAGTGTAGAGAAGCTTTACAATTTCATCAGCAGAGGGCAGTGTAAGTCAGTAGACTTTGAAGGTTTCTTCCAACTGCAGATTAACAACTGCAGTTATAAAATAGCAGTGTGAGGTTTCATTTATTTAATTTGTTCTTTGCTTAAGAAGTTTGTTGTTTGTTTTTGTGTCTTTCTGCATGAATTTCATTTTCTTAAAATGCAGTTTCAGATAAATAGATAAGTTACATTTGAGAAGCTAATGATAAATGAAAACTTAATCCAGAAGGGGATAGGGGAAAAAGGAAGCAGCAGCACAGAGATAAGGGAGGCTTTTGCATAGGTTTGTTGTCATGGGTACCAATTGTGACCATTCCTGACTGGGAGTTTTTATGCCGTATCAATTTCTTATTTAGATTACTAGAATAGGTTCTAAATGGGGATTCCTTCAAGAATACTCAAGAAGCCACAGTTGATCTACAATGCAGTAACATCAGAGGTGAGTTGCTACCGGTTCGCACCAGTTCAGGTGAACCAGTAGTTAAGATTCTGCGCAGTTCAGCGAACTGGAAAATCCCACCACTGGTTGGCCCCACCCCCACTCATTTTTCGGCCTGTTTTCCAGGCCATTTTCCTTTTTCCAAAAAACGACCTGAAAACAGCTTGAAAATTGGCCTGTTGTTAAGAATTGGTTGTTAAGTTATTCAAGTCCCACCATTGAGTAACATAGTTAGGTTTTAGCACTTTTCAATACAGATCATTCTCATTTAAGATCATTCATTTAGTGACCTTAAAGTTACAACAGCACTGAAAAAGTGACTTACAACTGATCTTCACATTTATAATCATCACTGCATGCCTATGGTCATGACATCCAAATTCAATGGTTAACAACCGGCATATATTTATATTGGTTGTACTGTCCCATCCTCATGTGATCACCATTTGCAACCTGGCCAGCCAGCTTCCAACAAGTAAAGTCAGATTATCTTAATTACCACATGATTTACTTAACAATTGCATTGATTTGCATAAGAACCATGACAAAAAAGATGTAAGAATTGGGCCTAGCTCATTTAACCACCACCTTCCTTAGCAACAGAAGTTCTATTCCTAGTTATGTTTGAAAGTCAAAAACTACCTGCCATTTAATGAACATCCACAATTATGACGGACCTCCCGAAAGTTACATATGATCCCATTTCAAAATTACAACAGCTGCAGTAGCCTTGCAATTATTCACTTTTACAATTGACCATAGGGTTGCTGCAGTTCCCCTATCTCTCTCCTCCACCCTGCCAGGACTTCACACCCCGTCTTGGACCTGCTGTCCACATGCCCATCATGTATCCATTCCATATCTTTAGAAGTTCTCCAGGACTCATGTTCAGGTGGTGACCTGAATTTGGCTGCCATTTTGTTCCACCAATTTGTGGACAATGACAAAATGGTAGCTTCAAGAATACTCAAGAAGCCACAGTTGATCTACAATGCAGTAACATCAGAGGTGAGTTGCTACCGGTTCGCACCAGTTCAGGTGAACCAGTAGTTAAGATTCTGCGCAGTTCAGCAAACTGGAAAATCCCACCACTGGTTGGCCCCACTCCCACTCATTTTTCGGCCTGTTTTTAAGCTCTTCTGGTGATATGGGTTTTGTTGGAGGGAGGGAGGCTGTGAGCTGAAATTAATTGAAGGTAGCAGGATCAAAATAGCTCCAGTATAATGATAGACCTGGTTTAGTGACTGCCTCATTCAGTAACTGTTTGCAATCATGATGGTAATGAAAGTACTGTTAAGACCAATCCTCACATTTACAACCTTTGCAGGTCTATAAATCAAAGAAAAGAGAAAGTAAGATTATAGGCACAATCGTGGTTTCACTTAGCAACTGCTTTGCTTATTGAGTGAACTGCTGGTATAATTGTGGTTGCTAAGTGGGAACTACCTGTATGCTATGAAAAATTATTAGAAGGCAACTAAATCAGCAATGTATTTCCTAGAAAAATATATGCAGAATATGGAATATTTTCATATTCAAAATTGATGGTCATGTAACCATAGTCCATTTTTCATTCAGAGCGCCTTGGATTTTTTATAAAAACATGTTAAAAGTGAAGATACTCTAAAAGAGTATATGTGGAAATTGTCTTCAAATAACCACGATTCATACCTATCATTTAGAATTCATTTATTTATTGTGTAATGAACTTTCATACATAAGATCCTGATTTTATCAGATGCAAGGGCTAAAAAATTGCCTGTTATATATGTGCTGGGATTTTTTCAAAGTAAGATAAAAACAAAAGCAACAATAACAACCATAACTTAGTAAGTGATATATCTTAAATGCTAAAATGACACTTGTATTTTATCTTTAAAAGTTGCATTTCATGTTTCAAAGTTTTGATTTTAGAATTGGTTTTAATATGACAACATTATTCATAAAAATTAACTAGAGACAAGCTTGCTAATCAGTGAGACTTGTTTGGCACAGGTTATTCAACTGATGAAAGCATGGAAACAATTTCTTGTCATAATTTGAATTGGAATGCAGCCCCAAAATCTAAGCGGAAATAGTAAAATTTTAAATCTTTTATTGGGATTCGGCCCAGCTGCACCTGTCCTGGCCTAATTGCCGTCAACATGGCCATTACTCAAAAGCATAACATTAAGGCTCAAACAGCATTTATTAATACATAATAGTCATTTGCTTGTAAAAAAATAATTATTGGAATGGGGCAGCAACACAAAGATTGTGGTGCTGACACTTTAGATTGTTTTATAACAGTACATTGAGGTATAATTTAGGAGCTATATGAGATGGTAATTAATCATTGCTTGTGGCATTTTAAGAGCAGTTTGATGCAAATGAGATTAATCTTTATACTAATTAACATTAAGGCAAGATATTGCAAATACAAATAAATGTTGCTTGTTTCTCCCACAAAATTGGCAAAACATGGACTTATGCAAGTCGCCAATGAATTAGTGAATTAATGCAATCCTTGATTATTTCTATAAAGCATTCAACATGCCAAGCCATAAAAATGCTTGGAAATTCTCTTTTTTTGGTATATAGAATGTGAGCAACTGAGCAAATCAGTTTTGATCATTCTCAAACTTGGAATCTGTCAATATTACTGTGGAGATTGATGGTAACAGATCTAACCTATCCCATAAATATAATGTACTGAGATTACAAACCACTACTTGAACTACTTATGTTAGTTATATCAGCACTTTCATTGTAAAACCCATTTTTAAGAGTTTTTACCTCAGCCATAAAAATTCACTTTGTAATGAAAAATAGCCTTTCAGACTACAAGCTAATATTTTTAATGGATGTACTAAGTAGTAAACAGAATCCAGAAGTGTCAAAAATTCAATTCTATTTCTTAAAATATATTTAACATAAATAATATATTTAAAATATATTCCATAAAATATAAAATATATATTTGCTCTTTTTCAAATAACATTCTGCCTGTTGAAATAAAATACTGATAATTTCAGTAGGCTTCAGTATGCAAAACAAAATGCTTTGATTTTACCAAATCAAGCAAGGATATAAATTTTTAAACAAAAAGACTGCCAACGTATTTTATGTACTTACCAACAAATTTTCCATAGCTGCATTTTGACAATATTACATGCATCATTGAAAATAATACTTATGGAAGAGAACATTGCAGCTCAGGGTTGAACTGTGGCTAGCTACTCTCTTAGCTTGGTGATTTTCTTTGCAGATTTTCATTATCAAACTATTTAACATGCACTGATAATGTTACTTACTTTGATAATGAAACGTAAACCACTTAATTCAAAGAGCACCAAGGACCCCACAGAAAATAATACTTTTAGGCTGACTACAGGCAACAGTATACAGGATGTATAAAGCAGGGGTGGGTTCTACTTACCTTTACTACCGGTTCTCGTCCTGCACGCGCTTTGCACATGATCGGCGCGCGCGCTCGCTTCGATCGCACATGCCGATCACGCGCTCCACGCATGCGCAATTTTTCCCCCTTACTTTGGCTTGAGAGGACTCCGCGACAACAGTACTTGTCAGCAAAATATTCCGTCCGATCGTCCGCCACCCCCCACCCCGCCCAGCGCTATGCTTCCCCTGGGCACTCCGTCTTTCCCCAGTCAATCCGCCCCGCCCCGCCGTTTTGTTGTTCTCCCATGGCAAGGGGCGGGCTCGGCCGAGCGCTGGGAAGTTGCAGAGTTTGGCAAACTCAGAACTGGCTGGGCGGTGAGGAGAGTTGGCTGCAAATTTGCCGGGGTGGGATGGGAAAGTGAAAGGACGCCTCCCAGCGCCCCCCATGCCAGGCCCAGCTTCAAAGCAGGCAGGTTCAGGAGCAAGCGAATGAGAGATCCGGAGGGGCGGGGTGAGGCACGAGGCCGGCGGTGGTGGCCGGGGGCTTTCCTGGTGCACCGGGCAAGGCATCAGGAGCAACTCAGGAGCGGACTGCAGATAGGAAAGGCCTGCCGCCGGCCCCGTCCCTCCGGATCTCTCGTTGCTGCCATGAGCGTTCTTTCATTCCCCCATCCCACCCCGGCAAATTTGCGGCCAACTCTCCTCACTGCCCAGCCAACTCTGAGTTTGCCAAACTTTCTGCGGCTTTCTAGCGCCTGGTCAAGCCCGCCCCCTGCCATGCGATAATAACAAAATGGCGGGGTGGGGCGGATTGACTGAGGAAAGACGGAGCACCCGGGGGAAGCATAGCGCGGGGCGGAGCGGGGGATGGCAGGGGTTGCCGCGGGCTTTCCTGGCTCCTGGTCAGGTATTCAGCTGCCTCTTCCAGTCCTCAACACAGTCCGCTCCTGAGCTGCTCCCGATGCCTCGCCCAGCATGCCAGGAAAGCCCCGTGGCAACCCCACATGGCCAGTGGGGCCCCGCACCCACCACCCCTGCACCTCGCCCCACCCGCTCTCGCTGTCTTGAACAGGCACTCCCACTTCCACACATGCACAGAAACTTTTTTTTAGGAAAAAAAAAGCTTCCTGTGCATGCGTGTGAGCGTGCTCTGCGCAGGCCCCAGTAAGCATGGGCGTGCGGAAGGGGGGAGGTCCGGGACGCTTAGAACCGGTTCGGTGACATCACAGCATCACTGCTACCTATTCTAGCGAACCGGACCAAACCGGAGCAACCCACCACTGGTATAAAGCCATACCACGAAGTTAGACTTTTATTATTATAATTTGCACTGGTTTGAAGAACTTAATTGACAGCTTTTTTTAATATAAAGAGTATCTGAGGATCATTTTAGGATCACTGAATATTTGTTGCCATTTATTGCTCAAAACTATATAACCAGTTGTCAGAGATGGATTCTAAGTACAAAAGAGAGCCTGGAGGGGACCATCTGTTGAGCTGTTATGTTGTATATCAGATTCCTGTATGTCAGATTCCTCTCCTAGGTGTGCTTCCTGAGCCTTAGCCTACAACTCAGTACCTGGGAGTAAGACCTGTTGAACCCAATGAGACTTCTTAATGAACAAATTTGCATAAAATTACATATTGTTGGAAACTTTAATTCATGTAAAATAGTTATTATATAGCTTTTAAGCTAAATTAGAAAGAAACATCAGAGACCCTGACATCTAGATAAGCTGATTTATTAATAGTTTGAATGTATTATCTTTCTTCCACAAATATAGATAATACTATATATAAATACCTATTATATTTTAGACTTTAAAAATGTTTATACTTGCAAAGATGTACTAGCCATTCCCATTCTATCCAGAATTAATAAATGATTTCATTTTTTTCTGATTTGACCTGTTGGATAGGTAGTGTACAATTTCAAAAATCAAACTGTATCATAGTCTTAGATCTGCCAAAAAAGCAAAATTAATTGATTCAAATATTTAATTATTATTCTACTCTTAAACCTATTATGTTAATAGCCCAATAATGTTATCATAAAAGTTCAGTTTTTGTTGCTAAGAAGTATTGGTATTCTTTGAAATAGTTTTTTTTTAAATGAGACATTGCAAATTTATGTGTAAATAGTGTCATAAAAGATCAAATATAGTAGCCTTAATTTTTTTTGAAAGATTGAAACTTATCTGAATGCTTGATTTCCTTGACAATGCAAATACATTTTATATTTATTTATATTTATTAAGATGAACATTTTGTTACAAGTAAATTCAATTTATTTTGTTCTATTAAAATTGGTATATGTGTTTTTGTCTCCCAGCCTAATTTTTTTATTTTATCATTTACCTGCCATTGGTAAACAATTCATTTGGTAACAGAACTTAGAATTTGGTGAGTTCATCTTTTCCATGAGTACTAAAAACTAATAAATGATTTACACAGATATACTATATAGTCTATTTCATTATTTGAAACACCAGATTTTCAAGATATTTGCTACATGTGTACAACTTTTGATGAGCACCTGCAATTCTGAATCATTCATTTCTTAAGTTTCCATACTATATTACTGATATATTTCAATGATTTACAATAAAACATTTTGCTAACTCTATTAAACTTCTCTTATAGAGTTTTTGTTAAGGAAATAACAATCTTGGCTGAGATATAATAAAAAGGTCATTTGATTAAAAGGTTGTGTTAATTAAAAGGTTGATTAAAAGGTTATTGTGGTGCTGGTTGTTTAAATTAATAGAGAATTATTTGATAAAAGGTGACTAAATTTTTTTGTGATCTACTTCTGAAAAAGAGAAAATCAAGTCTACAGGATGATTTTTAAAACATGCAGCTATCCTACATAATGTGTCACCTTTGCTAGCAACAGGACTAATGCAAATTGTCCACATTTCAAGATAAATTTTAAAGTTTCTGTGTTTTATGATTTTAAAAATTCTTAGTTTGTGAATGTCCTTTGAAAGAACCTTTGATAACCTTTTGTAGAAGCAATCTTTGTTGAAATTTCATCCAGTTACATACCAGTAAAATAACTGCATTATAAAAGCAGACACTAAAACTCTTGAAGTAGAGCATCCGGTGGTTGTAGTTTCCTTGGCTGATTATATAGGTTAAAGGCTTAATTTAAAAGTCATCTTAAAAATCTTTTTAATGAGCTCCAAACTCAGTTGTTGAACATTTAGTCTGATAAGAAGACCTTTGATTGTACATGTGCATAAATTCAGCATAAAATTATGACTGCTTAATACAACAGTGATGCTTGGACTTTGTAACTGGGTTTTTGTGCTAAACAGAATTCATTCATTCCTGAAACCAGCAGTAACAGACTATAAAGGATCTGTTTTTGTCTACTGTGTTAGCAGCACAAAGGCTTCTTACATGTCAGGTATTTAATAAAAATCTGACCAATAGAATTCAAATAACATGCATGATCTATATAAGGATATTTGAAGTTCTAATAATTGTATTTTACTAACTCTGTGACATGAACAAAGAAATGAACAGCTACAAATGCAGAATGAAATATAGTTTTCCAGCAAATACAAATGTAAGGAAGAATAGAAATAGGGTAATTGGAGGAGCATAATGAATATTCATCCCTAGAGTCTACAGGTATTCCTCAACTTATGACCACAATTGAATTTTCATATGCTAAGCAAGACAGTTTTTAAGTGAGACATACCTGATTTTTCAACCTCTTTTGCCATAGTTTGACGAATCACTGGAGTTAATTGCACAGTCGTTAAGCAAATCTTCTCATCCTACTGACTTTGCTTAGCTGACTAAGAAGATGGCAGGTGGCAATTGCATGATCTCTGGATACTGCACTCATTGTAAATAGCTGCCAGTTACCAAGCACCCCAATTTTGATCACAACACTGGCAATTCTGCAATGGCCATAAGTGCATGGCTGGTCATGTCACTTTTTCAGTGACTTTGTAACTGGTTGCATATAGAACTGTCAGGATTAAAACTTTTTTTATCATACATCTGAATATAGTAATCGGCTTTGAGTAAGTGTGTTTGCCCTGATGGTGGATTTTAACCTTCACTGAATTCTTATCCTTTCTTATTGCTTTATTAAATGCACTTTCAAGAACTGTTGATATTATATGTTGGCTGAAACTACAATACTGTTTTCAGAAGAATTTTAGCGTACTTGAAAAGGTTTTAGAAGGTACTTACAAATATATTTGCAGTATAATGATTCATCACATAATGAATCACTGCTTTGTAAGATGTTGCTTCAATTTTCACATGGTGATTAGTTTCAGAAGTACATTACATTGTTATTATTGTAATTTAGCACCACCTAGGTCAACCTAACTTTGACAGGTTCCATTATGAGTCTAGAGGATACCATCCAGGACACAATTCTTAGGTCTATTAACTGATTTAAGCCAACATCTGAATAAATAGGTAATAGAACTGAGCTAAACTTCAATTTGTCAGTGCATATTATTTTTTCAGCCTATTATTACTAAGTCAAAAATTGAATGATTAGTCTGTAATTTAATAGAGTTATAAATGTAGAGGGCTTGGAAAAGTTGGTCAAAAGGTAAAATGTAAGGTTAACATTTCTGAATCATTTCTGAATATACTTTGAATTGAATTTCATATTACTATCAAAATAAAACTATTACTGAGATTTTGAATTTTGGTAACACATCAAAAAACCAGTGTATTGAATTTTGTTTATATATCAAAAACAGTATTAATATTCTCTCTTTTTCTCTAACTTCATCTAAAAACTTCAATAACAACCAAAACTAAGTGTATCAGGTTAATCTAAGTGTATCAGGTTAATACATCTAAGTGTATCAAGGTAATATATGAGGCCTATGCAAGTAATTTGATGGTACTCTCAGCATTAACTTCATTGACTTTGAAAATCAAAGTTTCTCTATGCTTCATGCTTTGGTTTATATATGAGAAAGACTATAGCAGTAATTATCAATTTTCTTAATTTGCTGGCTAGGGAATTCGGTGACTTGAAGTCCATGCATCTTTAAGTCACCAAATTGGGAAACACTGACCTAGGCAGACTGAATCAGCTGGGTCTACTGAATGAAGGTCTATATGCTTGGCCTTCGATTGGCATTTTATGTTCTGGAAAAAAAATTACTTGCATAGGCCTGAAAGATTAACCTGATATACTTGATCTCTCACTATAAATGAAACTATGGTTCAATGTTTGCATTTCAAAAGACTTAATACAATTTTCTTTCAGAATTTCACAAGAATCTGGATCCTAAAAGTGCAGCTCAGAACCTCTTACATTATATTGACTTTAATCAAAGCAAAAAATTGAGCAAAACTTTGGAATGCCCAGAATCACCTCTCTACCTTTTAAAAGGAACTATTTTCCGAAGTATATGTGGTGCAGTTTCATTAATTAAAAAAAAACCCCATCATTGTTAAGAAAACTGAAGGGAGACCAATTATCCTGATTTCATATTTCTAATTCCTCGGATACATTTTGTCTGACATTACTGAGTAATTGGTTAGGATTCAGCCTGTGTTTACTATACTTTTCTGTGGGTGGCATGCAGTGGTGGATTGCCCCCGGTCCGGTCCAGTTCATGCGAATAGGTAACGGTGATGCTGTGACGTCACCGAACCGGTTCTATGCGTCCCGGACTGCCGCCCCCCCCCACGCCCGTACTTACCAGCCCGCACGCAGAGTGCGCTTGCGCACATGCGCAGGAAACTTTTTTTGACGTTTTCTCATCAAAAAAAGCTTCTGCACATGCACAGGAGTGCCCGTCTGGCACGCACACGCATAAAGCGCGCACTCGCTCTGTTCACCCCAACCACGCGCAAAGCGCGTGCACCTTTAGAACCGGTAGGAGAGGTAAATAGAACCCACCCCTGGTGGCATGGCAAGTATTAAGCAACCATGTGGATGATATGTGAATGGGCATGTATTAATCTATCCAATTTATCACTTTTTTATATCTACAATATAGGGATTCATGGAGAAAAATCTTTGTAGCTGCTAAGGGTCATCACTGACTTGATGACAAACAATAAATCAGAAACACAGAAATAAAATATTAAAGCAAAAGTTGTGAAAACTATTCAGTCAACATGATAATATAAAATGTATTGCAATAGATGTAGACAAAGTAGTATATTTGACAGAGTGATGTGTTTATTCTCTCATTTTGTAAGAATATAAAAGCTAGCAAAAGGGTACCTTTATTTATGTAGCTCCTTGAACATTAATGTGTCATGGCTATATTTAGGCAAAATGATTAGAATTCCAGGTACATAATTATTTGCCCAAATAATGTCAAAGCTATCCTAGGATTACAGAGATAGAGAGTTTATGCTCACTACTGTTATAGTAGAAAAATTTCAAGTATATTTATGAACAGGAGTGGGGCAAAAGGAGAGCACTAAGGTATGTAGTCATGATGGTGAACCTATGGCATGTGTGTTGGAAGTGGCATGCAGAGCCATCTCTCTGGGCACACTAGCTGTCACCAGTTGCTCTTCTGGGTTCTGGCACACATAGGCCAGAAACCGGAAAACCAGGTGACCAGCGAGCATGCGTACACCCGAAACCAGAAGCCTATATGCGCACCGGGGAACTGCTCTTCCGATTTCCAGCACTCCCTCATGCATGTATATGCAATTCCTGTTTCAGCACTCAGGACCAAAACGGTTCGCCAACCCTGAAATATAGTGTGTCCCCTTCCCTCCCCTCCAAAATCTCAACTGATAGTAACATGAATACTAGAAAAATATGTGTTTGGTCTTCATCAATTTCAAATTGGAGATTCAAGATTTGATGTGGAAAAAGCTTCAACTTTGGGCTATTATGAGGGAGTATTTAACTCCTTGTAGCTGCTTTATTTCTGATACAATGTGATTTTTCTTCCTGCATTTTTTTTTACAACAGAGAGAGCAGGAATACAACAGCCTCCAAATTGCTCAAAAAAAATTCCCTGTAAAGAAATAATGTTCAGTGTGGTATCATACTCCAACTCAGAAATAAAAATTGTTTGAAAAGTTAGCACTTAAATTTGCCATTTGTTTCCTGATCTGGCAGACTGGCTGGCATAGTTCATTGTTAAGGCTTCCCCTAGAACCAAATCTGTGATCATTTGCATTTCAAAAGTGACAGATTTGTCATGATTCACTGGCAAGTTTAACTTCTTTGGAAAATAATACTAAAAAATACAATAGTAGATGTAAACTTCTTGAACGAGGTATCTTTGTGAGCTCTGCACACTTAGAAGTGTGTGTATAAGGCTGCTATTCATATAGCACATATGTCTGCATGTTATAGCAAAAGTAATCCTAACATCAAACACACTAATAAGATTTACTTATGCAAGACAGTCAGTGTATAGCAAAACAGAGACAAATAATAGGAAAAAATGAAATATTTTTTTAAAAAACCTAAATATTGAATGGACAGGGCTTGTACCAGTGCCAAAACTCAATAGCTTCCCCTGGTATAATCAGAGCCCATCACCTTAAACCTTTCCCATATATGGAAGAATTCCAGTGTCGTTTAAGTCTCTGCCAAAAGTTTATCAAATGGTCAGAATGATTCATATCTCTTCACAATCATTCCAATGGCCTAAATGATCAATGTGTTGAACTATCAAGCAATATTTGATTCAAAGTGGTGATTTGATTGATCGCCTTTAGATTGAATCTCTGATCTAATCTTTCCACAGACCTAGTAGCTATTAATGATTTTACAAATAGCCAAACATTTTAGTACCTTTTTAGAAATTGCCAGTGGTGTGCATATTTTTTATTTTATGTATTACTTTTGTAAAATCAACACTGCACTAGAATCTAACTGAATGGAATTAAAGAAATGGTCTGATGACAGAATTTTAGTCTTCAGTGCCATATATACAATATCTGGCAGCATGGGACAGAATACATATTTGATGGATGACTTCAGTAGACTTTTATTACCCTTGGTTGTAATGTTAAATTTGATTCATAGCAAGTAAATTATCCCACCATTTAACAACTGAATAAATATATAGCTATATACTTACTCAGTTGATGAGATAAGCCAGCTAGTTTATGATTCTTATATATGCCTGCTCTCTAGAATATCACATCCCCTGAAAGCCAAGAGGTTTGACTGCTAGCATTTGAAGACCTGGATTTTCCCTTGGGGCCTAGAAGTAAATTAAGCCATTACTGTGAATTTTTGCTTTTTATAATTGGAGTCAGGTCTTATTTCATTAAGACTTTCTTACTTTTTTTTAATTTTGCTTGGTTTTCAGCACATGGGCTGGATGAGGGTTTTGTGTGTTTTCTTAGTGTAAGGAAGCAAGGAAGATGACCATGACTGAGATAGACAATATCCATTACCAATGCAACAGTGGAAAGATATCCAAAGGAAGCTGAAAATATGTGAAAACAGGTCAGATAATGTTCTTAATTCACATGACTATAAAAAGAGGAAGCGGTACAGCACAATCAGCCCAGCAAGATTCTGTTGTTAGAGCCACTGTCAATACAAGTAGTTCTAGCCTTCTGGAGTTCAATCCTAATCTAATGTCAAGGGTCTGTCTGGTGGGACTGCCAATTGGTGGGATGAAATGTGTGAATGACCTTATGCTTAGCATAGCTCTTGCTACAGCTTTAATTTGTTTCCTCACTAATCATGTCACCAGTTTTTAACAGCTCTCTTGGGTCAGAAAAAGATATCTGGGGATTGTACTGTATATGGCCCTTAGGTTTCAAGATACACACACACACAATTCTAACTCCAAACTAGGAGTTAGAATTAACACATCTTCTCCAACTGGCATTCTTTCAAAGTGTTAGGATTGCAAATAACATTATTATCAGGGAATTGTAGAATCCTAAATTATTATAGATTGCTAGGCTGGGTAAAGCTATCTCTGATAGCTTGTTCTTTTTCTATCTATTCCAAGTCTTGGAGCCTATGGAAAGTATACCTTAACATTTTGAATATGCCCTAATTTTCTTTATTATATTATTAGAGTCAAACACACCAGCCATTTTTACCTAGATTACAATTTGAGAAATGCCAAAAGGTTAAGGAACTTTCTTAGCCTTTCCATTTGGCAGTATTTTGCTCTTTAAAAGATACTTTATGACCTGCAGCTTTAGCTCAATTAGCACTACTTGACAGATGCTACTTCAGCATTTTTACTCTAAACCAGAATAAATGTCAAGGGTTTTATGTTACTAGTTCAAGGTGCTTTATGTGTGGATAAAATAAAAAGTTGGAGATTTACCTTTTCTTTAGGGTGGCAGAAAATAAGAGATGCAAGAAAGTTTCTTTGGAAGTGGCTAGGTTTTTTTTGGGAAAGGGAATATATTATAAACATTTTACAGCATCTTAATATAGCACTACTTATTTTAAATAATTTTCTGAACACAATTGAAATAATTCCTATCTATATTTTTATCTTTTTTTTAAAAGGGAAACTGTAATAATACCTTTAGACACTAATACTGTAGCATTATGTCTGCCTGCCAAATGTTCCTTCTTGAATAAAAAGTATTATAATCCAACCACTTCAAACTGCTAAAAATCCATGAGAAAACGGTATGTATAAATGTAATGTTCTGACTAATCCTTGCAGGCAGAATATTATTCTGAGTACCTCTATTTTCCAATCGGTCGGCTCAGTGATTCTGCTGCTGCTGAGTATAAGAATAACTAGAAAACAGTGGTTCTTAGAGCATGTGTTAGGCATTCTTTGTCTCATTTATCAACCATATAGAAGAGCAGACATGTTTCCCCAAAATTTAAAAAAAAAAGAGGGAAAGGAGTGGGGCTGTAGTAGAGCTTTTTTTTAATGTAGATATGAGGTATTTGAAATTCTGGCTCATAGTATAATGTGACTGTATTACAAATTTCAAAAAAGTATTTTCATTTTTGAGGATATTACATGAGTTATGTAAATTACATTGTGAATTGTTCTATTCTACAAGCTAATTTTTTTTTGCATTCTACAAGGGAATCAAAGAATTCTGTTCTGCATAAGTATTCATAAAAATTTTAACCAATACTGATAAACCCTTAATAAAACTGCACTGCAGTAGGCTGCAGTATTTTAATCTTTCCCTGTATAAACCTACACAAATGTATTTTTCTGTAAACATATGTTTCATCAGTTATAGTCAGTTATATATTCCTGTATATAATTTTAACAAATCACATGTACTTAGGTTCTACAACATGCTAAAAATACAGAATTCTTTTTTTTTTTAGGGCCAAGGAAAATTGATCCCATTTGATACCATATATTACAACATTCACATGTGTTCTGTCTCAAATGGTGGAAAACTTTGTTGACAGTTTTCAACAATTTAACTAAGTTAAATGTGGCTACAAAGTATATTTCAAAAATTGCCATTGTTCTGTTTACATAATACACTAATGGTAAAATTAAACCATTAAACCAAACTGTTACATTATAATGTAACCGTTTGTAAATCCAGGTTACTAATCTGGAGATTTACTAGGTTTCCTTTAATCTTGATGCAGTTAACCAAAAATCTATTGTTGTAGGAATGGATAATGCAGAACATGTTTAGAAATTTTAAATAATCAGGGACATACTCTAAGGTATCAAAACAATTTGAGTTTCAAGATGTTGTTATTTGGGTAGCTTCCTTTTCTTTCTCCCTTTCTATTTCATTTTTTTCTTCAAACAACTGACATTCACAATTGTTTTCTTCAAACAATTATCATGTGTTATCTTTTGAAAAGTCCCTTGGTTTCAAAACAAGTTTATCAAATGAAACAGGACTTACTTAAGAATAAGTGTTCTAGAGTTCTTCTGCACTCAGTTCTGTCTCTGCAGTGTATTATTGCACACTATTTAGGTATTTGCTTAAAAGATTTAGATACTTTGTTGATGGGTTGTTTTTCTTTTACATTTTCTTTTTTCCATTTCTTTGCCCCTGCACTTACCCTTAAGATTCTGGGTGGTGTATCCTTCATGTTTGATATATTAATGTTGAATTTTATTGTCACCATTCCTATACATTGCCTTTCAAACCTTTCATTTGTTTGTTTCTTAAGCTTCAAGATCTTGTAAAGCTGTCACTATTGTGGCTGAACATTAAGCACTTCCCATTCTGGGCTGTTGAAATAAATTTAGACCAGGTGCTCTCCTGTAACAGAAGCCCTTGATGCACTGTGCTAGCAAGCCAGAGAACAGGAACTGGAAAATACAATTAGAATCATTTTTGATGTTAAGGGTTTCCATTAAATCCAAATTGCTGGACTTTTGCCATGTTGAGAATCTTTAAGGTATCATCTAAGATGGCATGAAGCATGTTATTTAAGTCCCAGATAGGCATGTTTAAGAACATGTCAATTCTGTCTTACTAAGTGAATACATTATAGTGTAAAAATGGCTGTCCATTAAGGCAGTAAAGTGGTTTGAAGAAGGTGCTTTACAAAATGTATGAATAAGAACAAAGCATTCCACTGGCTGAATAGTCAAAGCAGCTGCTTTGAACTTCTGATGGTCCACATATGTGAATATTGTCAATTGCTTTGCTTTTGTGTCTAAAAATGTTTTCTCTACATATATAGGCTGCTAGGACAGCCTTGAAACAGCTGCATGAGAAGAATAGCACTGGATCTTGAAAAGGATGTATTGCTCATGCTAGCATGCTTTATGAAGTACTTTTCTAAGATTTAATTATTTGCAGGACTATAACATCCTTTCTTTTCATCATATTTCCTGAACATATTATATTTAACATCCAGGTGTGTTAGGTTTGATGGATAAAGAACTGTTATTATATATGTTGACAATAGCAAAAATATGCTATGTTTGTTTTTCTATATTTTATAATAAAACTTTATTTTTTTAAAAAAATGCAAGTATGAACTGCTCAAGCTTCCATGTTTGTGGTATTCCTCCCTATATGTATGTTTTCAATATTATTATTTAACAGTGTGTTGGTATGACTCTTCTATAAAGCTAGTTTTCATTTTTTTCGGCACATGTGTTTTCATTTAGAAGCAAAGCTCTTTGAATTCGGTGCGACTGGTAACTTCAAAGTAAATGTACATATGATAACAGGCAAAAAAAAATAGGATAGAGAAAACAAAAAGCATCACAAACTTTATTCACCTTCCCTAGGCTAAAGGTAGAGAAGTAGTAGAAATGAGTAGGTGGACATTGATAAGTAAAATGGAAAGCATCCACCTGCAGACAATAATGGAAAAAATGTCCTGAGTTTTGTCTCATCCATAAGATTTTTCTTCCCTTGAATGTTCAGGAATGTTTTATTTTAGCAGGTTAGGCCATTAACAGGTGTGAAGAGAAAATTGCTGCTCTCATAAAATTCCAAAGGTATGTTAAAGAAATATTTTTTACTAGGCCAATTAAAATTCATGAAATAGTAAAAAGCAGCTTTATGCAAATGCTTGCATGCTCCTTGATAAAACTTGAAGAGTTTTAAGAAGGAAATCAAAGGAGAAAGAGGAGAAAATACAGCTCACATATTGATCTGTAATGCGTATTCCTGTAATATTTATGATAATAAATCTGTTCACTATATAAAAAGTAGAAGATATAATGGATTAAGATACCTTGTTGGCTTATCTATTGCACTAGCAACTATGTTGCTGTAGTTTTCCAAGTACATAGTTCTTTTAAGTCGATTAGATAGCATCTAAGACAACTGACAGTATATAATTATGTATTTTAATCTTTGGAAACATGCCTCTTGGAAAAAGTTTAAGACTATATTCATATACTATACTGTGCCATACCTTGATGAATATGGTTTGTTAAACAAAACTATAATTAGCTGGTCTTGATTCCTACAACATGCAAAGAACAAATCAAGAAACTGTATTGTTTTAGTGCAATGTAAGAAAACAATTCTAGTCTATATTTAGATAATATACTATACATTTCTTATGTCATAATGATTTTTAAAAAATCAATTATTTTTAATTTAGTAAAAAATTGCAAATGTTTCATTTTAAAGATTAACTAGGTTAATAATATTTTTATGCATAGTGACCCTAGTATTAGCTTATTATTAATAAACAACCTGTTATTTGCCAAATATTTTGAATTCCAGATCTGATTATTAACTGTACAGGTTGTGGTTAATATTGTTTTAATTGTATCTGGAACATTATAGTCTGCTCAGTTCCAAATGCAATTCCTATTTATCTGAATATATGCAATTAAAGCTTTTCTAGGCATAGTATGTGTGCAAAAAGAAAATAGTTTTGAATTTAAAGCAACCATCTCCAAAAATTAGGAATAATAGGCAAAATATATGTGGAGATAACAAATTCTGGTTTCTCATTTTGTCAGCATAAGATTAAATCCAACTGAAACTTGTTCTGGATATTTCCTTTCTTCTGTCATGTTACTACCCTGTTTCCCCAAAATAAGGCATCCCCTAATAATAAGCCCAATCGGGCTTTTGAGCATTTGGCAATAAGGCCAAGCGCTTATTGCAGGGTTCAAAAAAAATATAAGACAGGATCTTATTTTTGGAGAAACATGGTAGTAGTTTACTACTAGTTTACTTGTTGTAGTAATTTCTATGTCAAATATGTATGAACATTTGCAAAAAGCCACAAAAAGGTCAGGGGACAACAAACAAAGAATAATTGGATTAATTATTAATTATTAAAATTAGTTATCTGAAAAAAATGAACATCATTTATAAAATCAATTTATGTTCTCTTTGCATGTACCATTTTGTTTCTCACAGAAGAAATATACTCTCTTTCCCCTCCTTCCCAAAAAAATAAATAAATAAATTGGATGGAATTATATTAGGGAAAGGAATAGGAAGTAAAGCTAAATGCAGAAATGGAACCAAACTAGATGCTGATGAGTAACTAGGCAGAGAAGAAAGAAAACAAGGAGAACCCTGTTTAGGCATAACAAAAAAAAGTTATAATTAATCAAGCAAACATCCCTTCTCCATCATCAGCTGATCTAAAAAGGTATAAAAAGGGTGGGGCTTTACACAGTTGGGGCTATAATCTTAACATTTTTTTAATACAACCACACTTCCACTGATGGAGCCAAACAAAACTGAACAAGAAGGAAGCAAAACAATCGTATATAACCATACTATGAATTATATGCAAATGTAAATCAAAATTGTGTAAAATTGTAGCTTGTTATGACTCCAGGTTATATGGAAGATCATGTATAATAAGGACAGATTTATAATCTTCTGAAATTTCCCAAATTATCAATCCAAACCTTCCAGTGCTTTTGCTGTTTGTAAATAGTAATTCAGCCATTTCTCTAATCTTTCCTAAACAGTAATCCTCACTTAATGACTGTCCTGTTTCACAGCCATTCAAAATTATGATAGCACTGAAAAAAATAATGCAATGACTGATCCTCCCAGTTACATAACTTCATTGAATTTCAAGAAAACAAAAATTAATGATAAGCAAGGGGGGAAAAGAATTGGAAAAAATGAAAAAAGTGCAAAAAGTACAAAAAGAAAAAGGAAGAAAGAGTAAAAAATATATTAAAAGTATAACATCCTTACTGTCTTTGGGGGGGGGGTGCATTTGCAGTCCCAACAGACTTGGCATGGATGCTTTAGGGCCCATAATGCACATCTGTCTAGCTTGGTACAACCTATTGACATTTACCACCAGTTACCAACTGCACTGAAGTCATATAATTGCCAATTGAATTGAGTTGAACTGAATATGGCAGCAAGCAGCCATGGAGGCAGTGAGAGGAATATGGGGAGATGTGCAACTTTCTCCACCCCGAGACACCAGCTGGGGATGTCTTCAATAGTCCTCTCCCCCCCTCCTCTGTGGCTGCTTGCTGCTCTTGCACTTAAACTTAGCGTGCTGCCCAATGGGGAAGACGGCGTCCTCCTCCTCTTCCTCCTGGAGCCCATTACAACATGTAGCATTGGCTGCAGCCGGGCAGCCCAGCCAGTGTCTCAGCACAGAGCAAAGTCACATGTCTCCCCCAGCGGCCAAGATGCACACAGCACCAACAACTGCCAGAAAAAGAGACAAGTGGAGCACTTCACTCTCGCTCTGGAATATGGGGCGAGTCTCTATTCGCTGCAGTCACTCTTCTCATCTCAGGGCAGGCGAAGAGGGAGGGACAGGGCAACCCAATGGTGGGATCATCCGACAGGGAGCCACAGGAGGGGGCCCAAAGAGCCACATGTGGCTCACAAGCCGCGATTTGCCAACTACTGGCCTATACCAATTTCTTCCACATAACAAAATTTTAACAATTTTATCATGGTCAATGCTTAAACAGACAAGAAAGCATGCAAAATGTATAGAACAAAGCTAAATAATATACAATAATACTTGATTGTAAGCATAAATCTATTTTATTTATTTGTGCTATGTACTTATCTTCAGTCTTCATTAGATATAAGAAAGCATTTTAAAATGTGAATAACAAAATTATACAATTAATATTACATAATAAGCTATTGTGTAAACATAGACACACACACACACAGAGCTCTTAATTTAATCTTTCCTAGTAAAGTTAGTTTAGCTGCTTTGTACCATTTTTAAAGAATTTTCTGAAATAATATCATTAGAGATTTTGATTTCAATATCTAGCAGTTTTAAATTACTTCACATCAGTCTCATCTTGTAACAAACACATTTAGACATTTTGCTTCTCGGCAGTAAATAATTATTCTCTGTATGGTCTTTTACAATTTCCTGTTTTGGGAATTCCTGTCCTAGAGATGTTCATCTTGCCCTAGTTCTCCCTACTCTTTCTCTCTGATGCCAGGTATCTGAGCAAGTTTGTACCATATTTTAATATATCTTGCAAGAAATAATTGTGTTTGTGAGTTGAATTTGTAAATTATTAAATTGAATTAATAGATGAAGTAAAGCATTGTTATTAATGCTTTGTAATATTCTTTTTTATTTTTGTTTTTATTAATTACTATATTAAACTGTTAGTATTATTTAATACTACTTGAGAATTTCTATACATGTATATTTAGAAATAAGTGCTTTGGTGTTCTAAAAGCACCAGACTAATGTTCTAGAGCAGCGGTTCTCAACCTGTGGGTCACGACTCCTTTGGGGGTCAAACAACCCTTTTACAGGGGTCGCCTAAGACCATCGGAAAACACATATTTCCGATGGCCTTAGGAACCAAGACACTGCTCCTCTATCCGTCTCCAGGCGGGTACGCCCACATGCAGATATGCCCACATACGAGTACCCGGCATGATGATATCGCGCCAACCACATACAAATACAAATATGGTTGGGGCCATAATGTACTTATGCGGACCAGTCACACATGTGTAGAGTAGCAAAATTACAGTTATGAAGTAGCAATGAAAATAATTTTATGGTTGGGGATCACCACAACATGAGAAACTGTATTAAAGGGTCGCGGCATTAGGAAGGTTGAGAACCACTGTTCTAACATCATAGGATGCTCATTTATTTATTTATTTATTTATTTATTTTAAATGCAGAAGAAATCGGCAAGGGGAGAAATAATCAGACTGGTTGGCACCAAGAAAATGGATAATTTATTCTCCCAGATTATTGTACCACTATCGAATTTGGGAGGTGAATTGGAAGGAAAGTTTACTAGAAAGGGTTAATTCTTCAATTTGGGTCCTCTTAATATACATCTCTTTTGCAGACCTGTAAGTAGGACAGCAAAAGCCAATTATCCTGTTGCAGAATTGGATCTGGTTGTAGAAAGTTTAATGTTCTTACTGAAAAATTCACCAACACCTATGTAGCCATCGGGGTGGATTCCATCTCCTGTTGCTACTGGTTTGCTTGTGGGTGTGCGCACGCTCACAACACTTCTGCACATGCGCAGAAGCATCCAGGCAGGTGGTTAGAGCCTCCTGCCAGCGCCGCTACCAGTTCATCTGAACCAAAGCGAACCGCTAGCAACCCATTCAGGGGTGGGTTCTACTTACCTTTATTACCGTTTCTGACGATGCACGCGCTTTGCGTGTGCGCTGAACGGGCACTCCGTGCATGCACAGTAACTTTTTTTTGAGGAAAAAACCCTCAAAAAAGCGTTCTGCGCATGCGCGGAGTGTGCAGATCGCAGAGAATGGTAAGTACAGGCTCCCGGTCGCGGAGAACTGGTTCGGTGATGTCACAGCGTCACTGCTACCGGATCACCCGAACCAGCCTGAACCGGGAGCAATCCACCACTGAACCCACCACTGGTAGCCGTGCTTAACAACTTCCTGTTTCTTGGCCATTCTTATTTCGTGAGGAAAACCTTTTTTTTTTGTTTTGTTTTGTTTTTTGGCTTCATAGGCAGGGATTTGCAATATTTCCTATTTTATATTTATTGATGGCTCTGCAGCTTTTCATGCACAACTGGTGAAAATCAAGGGCATCGCTGAGGCAGCCAACATAGGAAAACTGCATGTAATTAAAATCGAGGAAATTCTTAGGCTGCCATTCGTCTGCTCCTTCTCAAAACAACACCAAAAGAAGAAGAAGAAGAAGAAAAAGAAAATAATCCAGTAAAAGCTTGGCTCACTTTTTGGAACATTTTGCCTCCTCACCACCCAGCAGACATAAGACCCCCTTTAAAAATAATAAATAATAATTCACTTGCTCTAATGTTTGTTTCATGCCCTAATTATACAACACATCAAATAGAAGGAGGGAGAAATTTACAAGATCGCCCAATTGGCCAGAATGTGTGAAACATGCGATGTAGGAGCAGATGGCTGAGTCCAGCACTTTCAAAATATCATGCAATATCATTTTAAGAGCTGCATGAAAGGGATGTGCCATACTTCCCTCCAGCAAAATTAACTAGAATGTTTAAGAATATGTCTGCTGAGTGTTGGAAGTGCAAACTCTGGGTTCATATTACCATATGTGGTGGACATCAGGGGTGGGTTCTACTTACCTTTACTACCGGTTCTCTTGATGCTTTGCGCATGATTGGTGTGTGTTGTGGCTCTGACTCCCGAGCCTGTGTTATCTGATGAGGATGACTCAGATGATGAAGGGGAGGAACTGGCAAGGCCCCCCTCCCCAGGAG
>JANHFM010007107.1:267614-282522 GCA_032468115.1 Grayia smithii
AGCAGTATGCTCCTTCCCATATTTGGGTTAATCAGGTGCTTAAAGACAGGAAAAGAAAACACACACACACACACACACACCACACACAAATATATATATATATTCTTCAAGAGAATTCAATTTTGAATGTATGTGTTGAATGCAACTATGCTCCAGGAAAATTTAAGATAACTTTGTTACTAACATAACCTAATTAAATTTAGTGGGATTTAATCTTACCCTGAATTTATATTGAACTGAAACATTAGAAAAGCTATAGAAGAAATGGCAGTAAATGCAACTGTCAATATATACTTTAATGCTGAAATAATGATAGATTGCTATTACAAATTTCTATTGTAAAACATAATTTCAGGAAAAATTGCCATGTGGGTAAATGGTATGTTTTTGTGTGGGTAAGAAATGGTATTTCTATTTTCTATGTTGTAGAATTGCTGACCACAAGATGTCAGCATAGGATCAGCACCAGTTAAGTTAATGCTGGCTTGAAGAAGTAGCTTTTATTTAGGATATCATGTATATGAACATGTATTTATAAATATAAATATTTACTATTGCTTGTTCTTCACCAAATTCAAATGCTTTTTCCTGTATTTAATGAAGAGCAGGAAAAAAATTAATAAATAGAAAAACAAGAAGATAAATTTCTGCAATGACACAGGGGCTGCTTTTTTTTAGAACTCATGTTTAAGAGAATCACATTTTTAAATTGTATTATATGTGGAGGTCTGCTACAAATAGAACAACAGAAATTTGTTAAAATACAATCATTTCATCCTAATTTAAAAGTTTTTAATAGCAATACAATTTGGATTAATATTGTGCCGAAATTTGCTTTGCAAATTTTTTTGTTTTCCTATTTGGCTTTCAAATGATTTCTTTTGCACTTCTTTGAGCTTTCTTTATTTCTAAATGTCATAGAGCATGGTGTCAGACTTGTGGCATCACATTGCCATTTCATAACTTTTTTCCCTTTGGGGAGCGTGGCCTGCACGTGTCACATCCTGCCTCTAGACTGCCAGTAGCTACTACTGCTGTTGTATTCTCGTATTTATCTTTTTGAATACTTCTCTAGCTGTCCATATTTCTTAGCCTTGTAGAAAAAAATTCCCTTTCAATATCTGACTTGGGATTTAATTTCAGGGCATCTGCTAGCTGTTGGACAAACAGTTGTATAGTGAAATATAGGATAGTATTTATATTAATAAATGCAACAACATGACCCTCTAACCATGCGAATTTCATAGTAAATGTGCTTTATGTGAGGCTGCCCTTTAAAAGCAATTTGCTTTTGGCAGCCTGCATAATTTTATGCAAGTCTAGATTCATACACACATTATGTCTCGTATGGAAGCTTCATTGGTTGCCAGTTTGCTTCTGGATTCAATGCAAGATGCTGATCAATAATAATAATAATAATAAAGAGGATAATTGTTATAATAATGTCACAGATATTCCTGAATTTCTGAATAGGACAAAATACGGTGCTACAAAAAAAATTACATTTCCCTTCTAGCAACTGTCAAATGTAATGAAAGAAAACTTGCCTTTTCAAATCCTTCCTAAAATGATCTTCTCCTTCTCTTACTCTCTCCATCCCTCCTTCTTTCTTTCTCTCTCTCATATGGCCAACCAACCTTTAAAGCCTTCCAGTATATGACTTGGGACCAGGTTATCAGTTACCTCTACCCAACCCACCACAGTGGGAAACCATGATAGGTCCATTTAGACCTTCAAGAAGAAGGGTCTTCCCTGTTGTTCTTTCCCAGTGGAACAACATCCCCATGGAAATAAGATTGGCCCCATCTTGATGTTTTTTGAAAAGGCTGTAAAGACATGGTTTTGCCAATAGATATGGGGACTCCAGAGTGATATGAAGCTCATCGAGTGGTTTGTTTGATTGTTGTTGTCTGGGGCATAAGAATTTAAGGGGTTTTGAATTTGGAGTTTTATTTGTGCATGAGTTACCATTTGTGAGTTGGTTGGCTATATGACAGAGAGAAAGAGAGAAGGAGGGAAGGAGAGAGAGAGGGAGAGAAGCAGATTATCTTAGAAGACTTTGAAAGACTATTTACAAGTGTTAGAAGGGAAATGTAATTTTTATGCCACACAGTATTTTGACCTTTTCTAAAATTTCCAAAATTTAGAAACATTTGTGACATTATCATAATCATTATCCTGTTTATTATTATTGCTCATCACAGTCATCCAGGTGTTTAGACTGGGTTGGGCATTTTTGTCTACTTATTGAGTCCTTACCAAGGACCTGGGATGGGCAAAGCTGGATGTTTGACAGTGTTATAGATATAATTGCAGGATGGAAGCATTTGCAAGTAAAACTGCCTTATACAATTGATTAATGGCAAATTTGTCAATGCCTGTGGTGTTCAATTGGTGCTATAGTTGTTTTGGAATTGCACCCAAGGCACCTATTAAAATTGGTACTACACTTGCTTGCCTTTGCCATAGTTATTATATTTCTATTTGTAGATCTTTGTATATTGTTATCTTCTCCAGTTCTTTCTCTTTTATTCTGCTGTCTCCAGGCACTGCCACATCCACTATCTAGCCCTTTTTTCTTCTCATTGACAATTGTTTAAATCTGAGGAGTTGTTGCTGTTATTAATTTGATTTGCAAGGCTGCCTATCTCACTGACTCTGGGTGATTCAAAATAGATAAAAAAGATCAACAGAAATAAATTAACCCCAATATGCAAACATATAAAAACAATCCATAATTGATTGGATTACATCATGATCAGCTACATAATCTATCCTTATATCAATACAGCATTGTAAATGTTCTGCCTTTACATTTAGAAATAACTCAGGAGGCAGCTTAACTAAAACCACACTAAAAAGATGCCATTTTCCTCTAATAGGCACCAGGCAAGTTTTCTGAGGAAGCTGCATGTTTTATCGTGAAGTTTAAATAGGAGTGGCCTCAGATTGTTCTGTAGTGCAGCTGACACAGCTCTTCTGAGTACATAAAATAAAGCTGGAGAGCTGAGTAGGCAGAACCATGAAGGTGAATTAAAGACTGGGTAGTAAAGAAATTTGCATTGCCCCCAGTTGGCCAGAAAATAGGTGACTTCATTGTCATGTGATCAGTATTGGAGAAGGATGCAGGCAGTTTATAGAGAGGAACATGTTAAACCTCCTACACTGCACTCACCAAAACAGGAGATATATTCCTTGAAAAAAAGTTAATTAAACCATTTAAATCTCTTTTTATTATTTATTGATGGATTGATTACATTTATTTGCTGCCCACCTAGTGGTTCAGATGACTGAATTTTACAGTGTCATTTAGGTTATCTTGCATCACGAGAGCATCAACATTTAATAATTATAAAAATTATTACAATTATTAAAAAATTAAATTAAAAACAAGGTTTTGGGAGGGGAAACATGGGAATGCCTTCTCTGGTCATGTACTAACTACCTCTAGCTCACATTTAGTAGCGAAATGGTCATGCAATTAGTTTTTTTTATTTGGAAAAAAACTCAGATCTTAAAACAGATTATGAAGAAAACTTAATCAGTCAAATCAAATCAATCTTATTCAAATTCTGTAAATAAATCAGTAGTTTAAATTATTATATTTCAAAGGTGAACATTTTAAAACACATGGTGGGAGACTAACGTACAGTTTTCTTTGTTGGTTTTCTGTATGGTTAAAGATCTATTTTTCCTGCTTTAATATTTGGTCAGCATTAAAACTTTTCTTAGATTAACAGCAAAGTACAAGTTCTTAATATTGCAGTGAAAACAATAAAATAATGAGCTATTAACACTTAACTGAGGAAGCAAATGGTTTAAGGGGGTCAACAACTGACCTAATTAGAATAAATGAGAGCTGTGGCTGGTTTTGCATGCATTTATTTGTGGATGCTAATTTAAAAGTATGGCTTTTTCCAAATACAGATCTTCATCAACAGAGTTGGAAAGCATCTTGATTTGTGACTGATGTTGAGGAAACATTTATCATCTGCAGATATATTTAAGACACCCAAAGTACAAGTAATCCTCAACTTACAACCGTTCATTTAGTGAGCGTTCAAAGTAACAATGGCACTGAAAAAGTGACTTATGGCCGTTTTTCAAACTTACAACTATTGCAGCATCCCCATGGCCATATAATCAAAATTCAGATGGTTGGCAAGTGATTCATGACAGTTGCAGTATCTGGGATCATGGTTACCTCTTGTAACTTGACAAAGTCAATGGGGAAGTCACATTTAACAACAGTGTTACTAATTTAACAGTGATTCACTTAACAACTGTGGCAAGAAAGGTCATAAAATGGGGCAAAACTCAGTTAATAATTGCCTCACTTATGCTAAGTTGAGGGCTACCTATATCTCATATGAATGTGTTTAGGCTACTCTCAGTTAATTATACAACCTAATTAAGAAAAGCTGAGGGCCTGGATTTAGCATTTTTACATATCTATTTTAGGCTATTTATTGTCAGCCTATTATTTGTATCTTGTATGAAAAGTATTTTCGGTAATTGACTTCTTCCTTCTATTACTACTTTTGTATGATAACTTACTACAAGTTGGAGAAAGAGAGACCAGACTTGGCATTCAAAAGATATCTGGTAGTTATTGTAAAAACTTAGTGCAAAGAAAATGGTAGAGGATCCAGAGAAAGGGGCATGTATGAATAAATATAAAAGGATAAACACAGGAAGAATGGGTGGTAACATAGTCCACAACTGAGAAAATCTAGTAATGAAAGAAATAGGAACAGAGGTATGTACTTGGCATTCTGACCAGCCATCTGTTATGGGGAGGAGGGGCAGGATATAAGCAAGGATGTCAACAAGAGAGAAGGCAGGAAATCCCTGGGAAGGTCCTAATGTGGCCATTGCTGGTATTTCCCAGAGACAGTCATTTGCTGGTAATCTTTCCAGACCTTATTATCTCTGATGAATAAAGCTAAACCAGAAACCCATTAAAACTTTTAGGTAGGCAGTCTTTTTTGTGCTGCATAAAAAGTGTATGCATTCATGTGCTAGATTTAGGAAGGTGGGGTTTTTTATATGTATTTGTTGTTGATGAAGATTTGTTGTTCGTTCGTGTACTCTTTTTGTTTTGCTGGCTCATCAAATTCCAGATACTCAAGTTTGGGAACTAAATGAATTAGATATTTTCACATTTCTAATCTATTTATTCAAAGAGGAAAAATGCTAAATAATTTTATGAATAATCAGTTTTGCCTTCTTCATCTTCATCTTTACTTGGACACAATGGTCACCATAACCTTTATATTTTTAAAGAAGAGGTCACTATAGTTTTAATATAAACTCCATGCCTGCATTATATCTGGAATCAAACAGTAGGCCAATTATATAATGACCACAAAAATGTGGGGTAGAAATTTACATTTAATTTATAGATCTAGAATAGAATGGAATGGAATGGAATGGAACGGAATGGAACAGAATAGAATGGAATTCTTTATTGGCCAAGTGTGATTAGACACACAAGGAATTTGTCTTGGTGCATAGTCTCTTGGGTGTACATAAAAGAAAAGATACATTCATCAAGGATCATAAGGTACAACTCTTAATGATAGTCATATGGAACAAATAAGCATTTATAGATCTAATGATGTAATGCTACTTTTGGACCTTTTGGAATTCTCCTTTTGGAAGAAAAATTACTCAAACGAATTAATAATTTACTGCCAAATTTTGGCAATATGACCTTGCAGGCGCATTAACCGCATGCTGATTTTTCTTCTTTTTGGTTACAGTTGTATATGTTAAAACTATCCTACAAATTTATAACCTGGTTGAAAAAATAGTGGGAGTGATGTATTCTTTCTTTTTATCTGTAGTATCAGGCTCTGTAAGCTGCTTTTGATTTAATTACATTTGAATATAACAGAATTTGAGTCTTTGAAAAACATTTGCGAAGGAGTTTGTTGCAATCTGGTAATTGTCAAAATACAGAATAGTCAAAACTATAATTGATGAAAGAAGTTTAGAAAGTAAAAATCCTACTTGTACAATCACAAATTTGTAAAATTTCTCATTTTGTCCTCTAATAATGTACTGTCTTCCATTGGAATAGAAGGATCTTAAAGCAGAGATTATCAACTTCGTGCTCAGATATTTTGGCTTATAAAAGTCAGTTGTCCTTCGCTACTGGCCTACAGTATTCACTTGGACAATGAAAACAGAAATAAAGAATATCTGGAAAGGACTTCAAGCTTAAAAGTATTTGTGTGCAATTTCTTAGCCCTGTAACTCTGTGGAGAATTTCTAACATGACCCATGAAAATCCCTAATGCAGCTCACATAGGTGATGTTGAGGTCCAACAAAGGAAAAATAGCAGGATGACATACTTCCTCAAAATCAGTGTACTGAAACAGACATCCCTTTTCATTTAAATCACTTCATGTCATTACCAATAAGTTTGTAATTTTGATGACCCATTGCTTGTCAATTAAGATTATATGTATATGATGGCCCAATTCAGTACAAATCATATTTATGGCTTCAAATATTCTGCTTTGCATTTGTGTTGCAAAATCATAAGACAAGCATACAAGTTTTGCTTTTATTACAATAGTTGTTCTTTCAGACTGGAAAATCAATTTTGGAGGTAAATGATTTTACTCTTTGTTTTCCCTTTTCAACTAGGAATGTAGCATTAGACCACATTAAATTTATACTTTAATTTTAAATTCAGATTTAGAGAGTAATCTACAGATAATTTTTTGAAGCTTAAAAATAATAATAATGCAAGTAAATTGGCATTTCTTTCTTGGAAGAGGTTTTAAAATAGACTATACTGTCTCATTAACTGAAGCAGATTTTTTTAGTTAAAAATACAATCACTTTGTTCATCAGTGGAACAGATAATGCAATTCCATCTGTATTCCAATAAAAACTCTGAAATCTCTTCCTTTCATTGAACCAAGAGTTTTTCCAGTATTCCCAAGAAATCACACCATTCTATAGATAACCAAACAAAAACATTTTTAGCGGAATCAGATGTACAATTTTTCAACAATATAGAAATGCATTTCATAATATATTGAAACAGTATGGTGCAGCTTTTTGGCTTGTTTGTTTTGGCCATATAACTATTTTAAAGAATCCTATAAGTTCTGATGATACTGTGCTTTTTCCATTCATTATTTTAAAAATATATGGCTTTTTTTGCAGCTTGCAAACTTTTGACACTTGAAATTGTCATGGAATTTTTATCTGAAGAAAGGAGCTCACTGCTGAGGAGAAATGACTAAACTTTATTCAATGTTCATTGGGTGCCTGCTTTGCAAGAAAAAAGGGCCCTATACAATAGAAAAGCAGAAATCTTTATAAAGTTTGGGTTGAGGGGCAGGAAATCTGAAAGAGCTGATTCATTGGGACATTTCGAGCAAGTTAGAGAAGTGTTTAAACCAAAGGAAAATGTATTTCTAAAGTAAAGCTGCTAAAAAATCATAGTTGAGAAGATAAATGTTAAGACGAGCACACACGCTTGATTGGGATAAAATAGCTGTGATTTCTCAGCTCCCACTTCCTAGGTTATAAGATAAAAGGTTATTTTGGCAGCAGAAACATAATTTGAGCTATGCATTAGCCTGGGATTGGTCTAGTTTACATATGCAAATGTGGTAGTGGTGGGGAAACAAGGATAGTAGAGGGAAATGGGGAGTTTGCAACCAGAGAGGAGGGGAGAAGAAGGAAAGAAGAAAATAAAGGGGAGGGGAGTTTGGAAAATAATGTGTAGCTTAATTTATTATTATTATTATTTACCATCACATAATTATTTATGTTGCATGTTTATAAGAAAGAATTATATTATTACTTTAATACTTCCCTTAAAGTAATGCACTATTGCAAATTCTGAACACTATCAGAAGCAATAGTGCCAAATTATGAATCAAACGTCTTAAATAATCAATAATTAGCTTTTGTCTGATGTAACACTGTAATAAGCATATCTTTCACATCTGCTAATACAAAAAATAGTCACCACTATGTTTTGCATTCTTGATCTTTTTACCACATACTCACTGCTAAAGAAGGTTATCTAAGTATGTGGAATAACTTCCATAGATGTGAAATACTTTTGTGTCTTTGTCCGAGCTGCATGTTAGTTGAGAAAAGAGGTTTCAAGTGTGCTTAATCTGCATGATGTAAGTCAACAAAATCTGTTTGTATACTTTGAATTCCAGATACAGACCCACGTGTATTAGAAAAACAAGAATTACAACAACCCACATATGTTGCTCTCAGTTACATTAATAGGTAAGCTGTTCTGTGTATAAATTAAAATATATGTACATTTTTATAATGTCTGCTTGTTAAAGGACTTGTTGCAATAAATTTGAAATGGGACAGGAATATAAATAATTTTGCTAAGGTCTAAAATTCTGAAGCTGCATAAATGTAGCTTCTTCCAAACATATGCCAGCAGAGTTACTTCCAAATTTGGAGGGGATTTTATTGGATTAAAAAAAAAAGATGAAATAGGTCTGCTGAGTTTATTAGAATACATTGATTTTGGGGCGGGGGGGGAATGTAGTATTTTGGCAGGGAATTCTGACAAAAGGATCAGAAATGGCTTTCATAGCCTACAAATAAAGATCCATTGATTCTATGATTTTTTTTGTTTTATAGCTTTTTTGAATTAACACAAATTCATATGAATTAAATAATTAGACGTGGGTGTCCTGGAGGGAGGGGATCAAAAAAGTCTATATGGTCACTACAACATTAAAATAAAAAGATATGGAGTTTTGATTGCATGTTGGTGGTGGTCTCTGTCTTGGTATATGTTCTGACATACACATCCATGAACATAGTGGTCCATTTGGAATTATCCTGTTTTGACCTAAACTTCCTGTTCATTTGTGCAATATTTGTAATATTCTGAAAGTTATTCAGTAATGCCTTGATTTCAAGTTTTTTAAAAGATAAAAAGCTGCTTACCACAGAACAAACTTTTGTGGCTTTGATTCAAAGAAATAGGGAGGAGAAAAAATATTTCAGTATCATAATTCCATTGCAAAAATGCTAAAAGACTTTTTGCATTTGAAGCATTCATTGAAAGACTATTTTTGTAAATTAGGGTCTGTTTGATCAGGTGCTATAATGTTATCACTTGCATCTATATTCAAATAAATATAAGGAAAACATGGAATTAAATGGTAATGAGATGTTAAAATAATAGCCTGTCAACTCATTTAAGGCATATGGTGAAGCATATAGAAGAAATTCTGGGACCTTTCCCAGTAATATAATGTGATTGGGACTATTTTTAATTATAGCTGTACACTGTAAAGCATGTCATTCATAGTATTATAATTGGATATTCTTGTTTACAAAATTTAGTTCATTTCATATTACTATTTGCATCTTACTGTCTTTCCTATTATTAGAACTTAGTATGTTCCACTTTTTAAATAAATAAAATCAATATGTTTTCCTTTATACATATACTTGGTTTAAAGGCTGATTATTGTTTCAGAAGGAATAACAGATCACTTGTGGTTTTCTATACAGAAATAAAATTAGATCTATGATTAGATTAGATCTCTGTGTATATCTATGCCTCAATGTATGATGGTGACCAACTAACAATGTTATGTTTTTATCTAACTAATCATATCTTCGCTTCCTATCGCAAAATTATTCTAGAGAAAGAACAAGAGAGTTGTTAAAATTTATTGTGGAAGAATCAAATACAGAATTCAAAATTTCAACATTTTTCCCAAATGTTCTTATGTATGTTTTATGCTGATCTTTTTTTTCGAGCATGGTTGCCATTTTTTGGCTTTTTAAGGCCAATACTTGAAATATAAGCCCACTCTTCATGTATAAGATTAATCCATATTTTTCTTTTTATGAAGAATGCTGCCATTCTGAAGGCAGGTAAGTTTACATGTAACATATCTGAGTAATTTTTTGTGGCATTTGCTTCCTATGTAAAAATTATTTGATGAGCAAGCTTGAGAAATAAGGAATAGCATGTTTTAACAGAAGTAAAAATTTTTGTTGTGGTACTGTTGCCAACATGTTTGTATGTGTAGCCACCTAATTTCAGTAGATGAAATAATGCAAAGTATATTCCTTATCAGAAAGAGAAAATTGCTTTGAAATACTAACTTCCAATAGAAGGCATTGTTATTTTGCAAAATAGCCAGTGGTTTAGCAAATCAATATACCTACAGTACTATTTCTATGTTATATGTATATTGTTGCATATTCTTCCAGATTTATTTGAAATAGTCATTAGAATTAAAATCTGTTCAGAATGAAATTGATAAACTTTGGCATTTATATAATTAAACTTTTAACTAACAGTTGTATGCTACTGAATTCATACACACACACATAGTATGTTTGTGAAATTAATCCTTTTCTCTCTCTTGCACACATACATCCCTTTATGAAGCGTTTTCCATCTCTCTTTTTTCATATCACTGAGAAACAATCTTCTCATTAAAATGGTCAATAGAACATAATAGGCAAGCAACAGCTGATTTTTATGCACATGTGTATAAAAATTAACTTCAATTTTTTACCAAAAAAAAAATGATTGGCACTGCAGGTTTTGTAATAATGGCAACTTTCTTCAGTGTATTTTAATTCTTTAATCTGTTTGCTGAATAGCTGGAGAAGTAGAGATAATATATTCAGTTAAACATAGCAAGTAAGCTAAGTAGGAAAAAATATTATACTGCCACATATCATGAATCAGAAAGCTGACCTGGCATATATAATTGAAAGCTGGCTGGGCACCCGGGGGGGGGATGTTCATCTTTCAGAGATGTGATAAGAATATACTATAATCAACCAAGATACTCTGCTGATATTCAGAGATACTATTCAACAGATTACTGGATACAAGATCTTGTTTGTTAAATTGGGCTCTATGAATCATTTTAGGAGTGTTGCTCGATTCTGTGATCAGTTGGACTCAATGGCTGCGTTAGTAGTGTAGTAATGGGCCTGGAGAATTTCAACTTGTTTCCCTGGGGGCGGTGGAGTTTGATGCAGTTTGAAAATTTATAGCCATTGTTATTGTTGTTGCTGCTGCTGTTGTTGTTTAACATTCAATTTGATTCACAGTCTGGCACTGGCAAAAACTTAATGGTTCAGGTTCTAACCAAGGACCTAAGAACTGTTAAGATAATGTCTAAGTGAGCAGTTCTGAGTAGAGTGGATTTTTGCAAAGTCAGAATATTCAGTTATAATAAGTTCAGGATTTCATGTATCAAGACAGCCCTTTGAGTATTGCTCTAAGGACTTCTATTACTATTGGTACAACCATTGATTTCCTCTACAATCACTCAACTTCAATTTGTAAATCATGATATTTTGTTGTTTTTTCTAGCTGTTTCTCTTCCATTCGTGTATCACTTGGTATTGCAATATCAGTGACTTTTTTCAGAAACTGGGACAATCTCCCCAGATATGATAATAATACATTGGAAAGCAATTTGGCATTTATATATGTGAAATAATTGCTGATAAGGCAGGAAAAATGGTTGAAGATAATAATAATAATAATGATGATGATGATGATGAAGAGTTGATAAAAGCAATAATACCAGAAGAAAAGTACAAGTGTTTTGGAAGCTTCTGACCTGTTGCACAACAAAAGTCAAGAAAGCTACTTAACTACTTCAGTTTCTGAAGGTTGTGTAGATTTGAATGGAGCAGTTCATTCTGAAGCTCATCCCTAGCAAAACTCATCTCGAGGTTGTTCTGATGGTATGACATTACCCTAAACAAAAGCATTGGGTATTTTAGAAATCCTGGACTTACAGCTCCTATTCAAAGAATAGGTGGTGGCCATGGCTGAGAGGCTTTTCCACAGCTATGAATCGTGTGCTTGTTACATCCTTTTCTGTATTGGGAGGCTCTTCTCACAATCATTTATGCCTTAGTCACTTCTTGACATTACTGCAACGTCTGTATTTTGGGCTGTTCTTGAAGAGTATCCAAAAGTTGCAGCTGCTGTAAAATGCTCTGGCATGAGCAATTATGAGTATACTTCATGTGTGCCTATATCTCTATTCTTTGAGCTTCACTGACTGCTTTATTGACTATGCCATGAAAGGCTTTATAGGTGACCATCATTGAGATTTATAGTCATGATGGTCACCTATAAAGCCTTTCCTGGCATAGGGCTGGGTTATTTCTATGAGTTTTTCTGCCCATTCCATGAAATCTGGCATAAGAAATGTGTTATGGATCTCATAAGGAATGTTATATGGCAGGATCTAGGATGAAAGAGTTTTCTCTCATTTTATCTGCCCTGTGAAACTTCACTTCCTTGAGATCAGGTTGTCCCTGAAGACATAAATAAATAAATCCAAATAAATAGCAATAAGCTGCTATAACCTGCCTGCCTGCCTGCCTCTTTCTACCGTTAAAAGATACATGTCATAACAACAACAACAACAGGCTTGGAAAGAATAAAGAGATGGATTTTAAAATAGAAAAAGATAACATAGATAATTTCACAACAACTTTAGCTGTTTCAATGCAACTAAAGAAAATCAAACTTGGGAAAGTTAAAGAAATTTATATAATACTAACTGATAACCCAGCATTACCCATGTATTTATTTATCCAAATCCTGTATTAGACAGGAAGAACAACTTCACCCTGAGCCTTAATTTCAGTGAGAATTAAATTAGTTAAAAATGTTTTCCGTGTGCCCTCAGAACCATCAAGTAAAATGATACCACCTTGTTGTTTTGCTAGCTGATCCGTAATCATTTGGTATGCTTTTTTCTGATCTTTATTTAGAAGTGGTTTCTTGTCCACAATATACACACTAAGTTGTTCAACATTGTAGTTCTTTTCTCGCATATAATCTGTGTGAAGTATGTTGTGTCGGTCTTATAGTGGTGCAGGCAGGCTGAGTTGCAGTAATATTTTATTGATCATGGCCATATATTTGCCCTCAAGAATAATCAAAGCCTTGTTGAAAATGGCCCGACCAAATGTAATTTCTAATGTTGGATTTTCCCCCTTACCAGAGGGAGCCCCCTTTTGGAGTACTATGAAGCCATTACCATGGCAACTCCACTGTGTTATACAGTAGAAGCCATTTTAAGGCAGTACAATAGAAGTCATTTTAAGGCATAACAGTCTGTATCTTAACAGAACACACACCCTGAGGACTATTAGGGATGTCTTACCCTCACAGTATTTGTTTCCAGAGAGTAAGTCATCTGTATACCAAGTTTGGTTGAAATTGCTCAAGGCATTCCAGAGTTATGCTGGAACACACACACACACACACACACACACACACACACCCATTTATATATAGAGAGAGATTTTGGACAACAATTAATTTTATTCATTGATCACGTGCCCTAAAAATCTAAAGCCAGATTAAGCCCAGTAAACTTTACTAGGTATCAGTTGTTCCAAATTCTTCATTGAAATGCATGTATGTAGTATGCATGCACATGAGGGGTATGTGTTAACTGTTCACAGTTAATGTGCTTTCTTTTGAGACTAAATATTTTCTGACTAATGTTTTCATCTGAATATATTTAACACTTTACAAATTCGTACCACCTGAACTATATAATTGAAGTCTGTATGGTGATAACCAAAGGTATTTACTGGGCTGAAGAGGTATCATCTATAGATATTATTATGCAATCAAAACTCTGCCTCTTTTCTATGTACAGCATGTGTCATGATGTACATAAAAAGTATGAGGCTTCAATTATACACTCATCCCATCTCATCCTTCATGCTTCTGATGATGGTCCCAGCCAGTGATAAACAAAATAGTATTTTACGGTTCTTAAAAACCAATGCTTTCTCAAACATTTTTATTAAGAGAAAATTCCACATTGCATGGAAATGTCTGTCCAGGTAGCCTCTGAAAATGTCTTGAATAGTATCTCTCACATAGCTTCAAAGGTTGCATTTAATTAAATATGGTATAATAGCATCACTGGGCATTGTCTGAGCCCTGTTGCACAATAATTACTTGTTCTATTACTCTCACAGGCTTTCTGTCAAAAATTCCCCATGTACAAAACTTTGTTCTAGTCAGAGAATGTTCTGATGTTCCTTAGAAGTTCCATTTTTTTTCCTGCTAGAATATGCAGATCCTGTTCTTCCAAGACAGTTTGTCATTTTCTGGAACTACATTTTCTGGAACAGAAAGTTCTGTTCCAGATGTGTTCTGGCTGTGAAATTTATTTCTGGAAATGACAAATTACTTTGGAATGGCCAAGGATTCTCCTGACCAGTACATAGTGTTTTGCACATGCCTTTTTTTCCGTTGTTATACAAAAAGACTGACCTTTTCAATAAATTTTAAAAATTGATTTGTACATTTCAAAAAATCTATTAATCACTTGGGACCTAATTTCATTAACATTGATAGGCATAGACAGCTGCATCCCAATGTGCAGGTATTAGGAATTAATGTCTTAAGATAAAGTCATCTTTCAACATTGAAACTGGAAATGGGTTATACTTCGTCATTCAGAATCACAAACTTTAATGTGTTTGACCTTACATGAGAAAGTAACATTAAGTTGTTGTTGAAAATAAGAGGCAGTTTTAAAGCCTTTGAAAAGTAACTGCTTATTAATGATTGGAATTGGTCTCTTTTCAAAGTACATGCTCTTCAGAAGAATGAACACACTAAGTTTAATTTAACAATAGTTAATAAAAGAACAACAGACAGATGTTGTCAAGGTTTTATTTTACTGAAATCTCTCCTGGGATGCTCTCAGTTCTTCTTCTTGTCCAATGATCCTTGTACAATACTATTCAGACTATCTTGGTCATTGCTTCTCATGTTTCATTACATTAGGAAAGTCTTCACTAACCAAATTCCAACTAAAACTAGTGATGCTGGTATAAAGAGCTAATTCTTTCTCTCCCTCC
>JANHFM010007107.1:303612-314078 GCA_032468115.1 Grayia smithii
AACAGAGGGATCTTTTGAGATGCAGTCATTGGTGTATAGAGAGAAGAGAAATGGAAATAAGAAATGAACCCCGGGGGGCTCCTGTGCTAATTGTACAGGTATCTGATACGATTTTGCATAGCTTCACTTGTTGCTTCCTGTCTTGTTAGGAAACTCATGATCCATTTACAAGTGTGGTGAGGTACAGCTAGCTGATTTAGTTTAGTTAGAATACCTGGAATGATGGTATTGAATGCTGAGCTGAAGTCTACATAGGACTTGCCTAAGCTAAGATCTGAGCGCAAAATGAGATTTGGGGGCCTTTTAAAACATGGCCAAAATAAGGAATCAAACATATCTCAGGAAGAATAAGTTCTAGAAGTTAGGTACCATGAGGAAAAAGGCACACTTTGTAAGTCCCCATGAATTTATGGACAAAACCTGACACCTGCCTAGTCTGCCTGATTGTACTGTCTGTACAGAAGGTATGGAACAGGATGTTCTTACCTATATGTGATCAGGTCCTATGCTATGAATATATTCTGTATAAAAGCCCTGTTTATTACACTCTAACACTTTTAAGATTTGTCAGACATAATTTTTAACTAGTATGGCACCCATTCCTATTGGAGATGGTAGAAGTTGTAGTCCAGGCACAATTGAAATATGCCATGTTTTAAATTATGAAGTATTTGTCTTGTGACAATGGTGCTTGGTGCCTGGTGCTTAATAACAGCTGATAGTTTACACACTAAACATAAAGCATTCACTAACATTCCTTCAGCATATCTTAAAATATATGCATTTTATCTGACATGTATTATAATTATAGTTGGAAATAAACAGCATGACAGGCAATAAAGAAATTGATAAATGCCAAGAGAATCATCATTAAAAAGCACTTTTAGTGACATACAAAGTCCATTGAATATAAACTCTCCACAGAATCCTTTGACCTTAATGTAAGTATAATTGTGTTAATAGTTAATTGCTCCTAATAGGGGGGAGGGGGAAATAGTTCACTTTAATATTCTAACGAACTATAAAAGATATTAAACTGGTTCATTTATGATTGGAGGAGTAACCAAAGAGTAAAGTGTAGCTAAACCACCCTCTGATTGTTCTCCAGCCTCCTTGTCCACACAAAAAGTATTATAAAAATTCATATATTTTGTGAGATTTATCTAGTATTAGTAGGAATAAACAATCTAGCTTTGCATGATTATTTGAACAAATAAATTTCTGTATAACTTTTAAAAGTTTATAAAATTGCTCTTACTAAAACAATTCAAAAATGGCAAAATATGTGTGGTACAAGTCATTATGCTATATGACTTCATATACTAATAAGTATCTCTACATTTTGGAATTTGTCATTTTTAAAAGCTAGATAGTTGTGAATCATCTTAGAAATAATTTGTTTGGCAACCCATGTGAATTTTGTTTTCCTTTTAAAGTATATCCATTTTGTGTCTTTCTAATTCATGCAACATTTGTGCCTCCAATTGATTTTACTGTTTCCTCAATAAGAATGTTCATATCTTGAAAATGTAAGAATGTTGCAGGATATGGAGCAAAATAAAGTACTATACTTTTCAGAGTATAAAACGCACACCAACAAAGTTGGTGTAAATTGTGGTGCATCTTATACACCGAATGTTGTTGAAGCCCCACGCACCTGCTGGGCCCCATCCTTTGGCCATTTTCAGCCTCCACACATCGCGTTTTCAGCTTCCTCATGCCTCATTTTAGGCCTGTTCCAGACTGTGGGGATTGCCACAGCACATTGCCACCAATTGCCACCTCCGTGTGTCATGTTTTCGGCCTCCACATGTCACATTTTTGGCCTCCACATGTCACATTTTTGGCCTCCACAAGCCCCATTTTTGGCCATCGTGCATCGCATTTTTGGCCAGTTCCAGGCGGCCGCTGCCGACCCCCGCCACCTGTAACCGGCTGAAAATGCAACATGCAGAGGCCAAAAATGGGACATGTGGAGGTAGAGATTGGTGGTGATGTGGTGTGCTGATCCCCGCAGCCTGGAATGGGTCTAAAACAGAGCATGTGAAGGTCCAAAATGCAATGCATGGGGGCCAAAAACATGACATGCAGAGGTGGCGATGGACTCTGGCGATCCCCACAACCTGGAACTGCTGATTGATCGTATTCCAGGAGGCCAATCCAATCATCAACCAGCTGTTCATGCTAAATCAGGCTGCGATAATGTGCTGAAGCTTACCAGGCTGTATACTGTTTGCTGCAAGGACACTAGCCAGATGAATACCAATGGATGCTGGTAGGCAGAGACAGAATGTATTTTCTCTTGTTTTCCTCCCCAAAAACTCATGTGCCTCTTATACTCCAGAGCATCTTATACTCCAAAACTACGGTATTCCAATTTGAGCAGAAAGGAAGTTAACATAAAGGAAGAGGTAGAACTGGGATGATAGAAATGTGGGAATCTAAACTTGAATTGAATTTATGGTTATAATTTTTTCTTCTCTCTTCCTGCTAATAAAATTGACTTTAATATCAGTATTTTATTGCAAGATGGCTTGCAAATGGCTGGCTCACTTGAAAAAGATTTGTGATCTGGATCTTACAAAGATTGGTGCAGTTTCTGCTATCAGATAGCTTTCATTCTGGTCTTCCCAAGAGATAGGATAAAAGGTTTACAATGGCACTATCAGGATTGCAAAAAAAGTTAACATTTAAAGTCCCAGCTAAGATATCCTGTTTCAAGCTGTCCTGTGATTAGATTTGTAGCAAAATTCCTGGTAAAATATATTCTTTAAAAGGCTTCTTAAGATACACTTTGCTTTGAAAATTAAACAGCCTGGCAATATTTCTAGCATTCCTACTAAAGTCTTTGTGTTCAATCTTCTGTCATAGAATGTGAATGGTATAAAGTATCATGCCAAGAATGGCCACAGGACACAGATCCGGGTGCGGAAACCCTTCAAATGCCGCTGTGGAAAGAGTTACAAGACAGCTCAGGGTCTGCGGCACCACACAATCAACTTCCACCCACCAGTGTCTGCTGAGATTATCAGGAAGATGCAGCAATAAGATGCTGGTCACAAAATGTGCCAAGGAATACTCACCAGCAGTTGCTGATTTCGAAGACAGCCACCTTCTCCTGGGAAGCATTGAGCAACCCTTTGAAGAAACTAATTGCATGCGTTACATTTCCCTCCCCCCTCCCCTGTAATTTTGGAATGACGTATCTTTGTAGAGTTAATGATTTTGTACATTTGCACATGTAATCATCATGCCCATATACATTACTTTAATATAAAGGTGCTAAAAGCTACAGATTTTTAAAAAGTATTTTTCCGTCCCCACCCCACCCCATCCAAAGGTGAATTAGGGAACGTTGTATATTTAGCTGTTCCACAGTATTAAACAAGGACAGGGGAGGAAAACTTGGCACTAGGATAACTTTTGAGATTGTAATGTGTTTGAAGAAATTCAATACATCAGTTCCTATGTGCTTGCAAAAACCAAAAGAATTCCCTTTTATCCACCTGGTTAATATGCCTTATGTAACAGAGATATCTGTAGGATAGCAAGGTTATAGGTATTGGAATTATAAATAAGAGAATGTTTAACATATTCGAAGAATATTTTCATACTCAAATAACATACATAAAAGGTGTGCTTGCTGTATTTTATATTATCTTGCAAATTCTTTTAGTCTTTTGAAATGCTGAAAATTTTGCAGTGAATTAGTAGATCACTCTACCATTAAAATTCCTACTTCTATCTGTACAGAACTTATGTTATTTAATGTTAACAATCCACTCAAATTTCTGAGGACTATCTTTTCCTGGTCCTGCTATTGGCTTCTGCTATCTATTACTAGCAAAAACGTGGAAATGAAGTGCAAATTTTCTGAGAGAAATTAATCTTCATCTTAGATGGAGTCCTTAAAGCACTTTCTAGTTCTTCATTGCCAACAAATTTAAATGTTTTATGTTGCCAATTCTTGCAACTATCATTGTTGCAAATAAAAAAGAGGCATATTGTTAAGAGGTACAGTATTTATGTTAAGGAAGGTTGTTGTACCTTTGGATTTTGCATGTGTGTGTGTGTACAGATAGACCTCGACTTACAACCACAAATGAGCCCAAAGGTTTGACAGTTGTTAAGCGAGTTTTGCCCCATTTTTATGATCTGGCTTACCAGAGCTAAGTGAATCACTGCAGTTATTAAATTAGTAACACGGTTGTTAAGTGAACCTGGCTTTCCCATTGACTTTGCTTGTCAGGAGGTCACAAGACCTTAGCACACTGCAACCATCACAAATACATAGCAATTGCCAAGCATTCAACTTTTGATCATGTGACCAAGGGCATGCTGAAATGGTTGTGTGGAAAACAGCCATAAGTCACTTTTTTCAGTACCATTATAACTTTGGTCATTAAATGAATGGTCATAAGTCAAGGACTATTTGTTATATGCAATATTATGTATATGTAGATATGTGTCTGTGTATACACACACACACACACATATATACATACACATGATGTGTGTGCATGTACACACACACAAAACAAAATTACTGTATGTGATGTATTCTACAGGTTAGCATTACATTTCTTTATGAACTGTGAGACATCATGAGCCTTACTGAAATGAAGCACTTTTTGAAGCAGGTAATTCCAAGGTAGACTTCTAACACAAGAGTTCCTTAGGTCTAAAACCATACCTGAATGCTTCATTTATTTGATGCTCTCCTGCCTTCAGCATTCTCTTGTTTAAAGTAATAGTTAACAGTTTTAGTATGCAAAAGCTAAATCAATACTAACTTGGGAGTTTGTCTCCTGCATGAGACTATTTTAAGTTTTTTCAGATAATCCTTTTCTGTGTATTTTGTATTTATATATAAATGACATGGAAAATACAAGTCTCTTTTCTTTTAGATTAGAACATGTATAAACACTGAGTGGGCAAAGATTCTTCACTAAGAAAGATTTTTTCCAACTAAGATCTCTCATAATGAGGGTTTAAGAAGATAAGTTTCTTTTAGACAAGTTACCCTATACCCACCTTCAGAAAAGTCTATGTACTAGCATCAGTAATAGTTTGATGTAACAGTATATAACAATCTATTGCTATACTTAAAGCTTTATATCCATCTTCTAATATTTTCACTTCATTTAATTGTGCTCTCAGTAAAAAGTACTGAGTAACCTAACCGTTAAATAATGTTGCATGTCAATTCTTTCCACTATTACAATCCATTACTATCTACATAGTCATTGTGGCAGTATTAAACAGACAGAAATGGGCCTATTTTGTTATACTGTGTATAGTGAATGTATTGTACTGTGTCTGTGAAAATGTGCTTTAAATTATATTTTCTTATATTTTGCTGGGGACAAGGTTCATTAAGTTTGGAAGTCACAAAAGTTTGTTTTAGAACTGAGCACCATAAAATGTATTGAAATTTCTTTCCATAAAAGCTGCTTACAAATGTTAATCAAATCACATTTAATAAATTGCCTCTGACCCAAAATAAAATTGAATGTTGTTCCATTATCTTTGATTGCTTTGCACTGTTAAGATGCTATACATTACCAAGGCACACAATAAAACGTTCTCAATTTACTTAACAATACTCAGAAAATGGTGAGAGGTTGAAATAAATAAAATATAGCACATGTGAATTTTTACAATAATAAATATACTATGCAAATAGGGAGTTTATAATTTATAAACATAACAGGATTCAATTGGATGAGATCCAATACATCTCTTGTCAATAGAATACTTTATTCTCAACTGAAGATAATTTTTTCGTAAAACTTGGAAAAACAGAGTTTCAGGAGAATATTTTAAGAGGTTATATAGTCACAGTCTGTCCATGATTACTATATATCAAAATGTATTTTAAAACCTTTTAAAGGCAATAGATTTCCTTGCTACTAAAACCAGAGTGATCTATCTTTTTTTCTTTCTTTTCTTTCTCTCTTTCTTCTTTTTGTCTTCCTTTCTTTCCCTCTCTCTCTCTCTTTCTCTGTCGATCTTGTTTCCAAATTACTCTGGCCAGTTTACAGCACTAAAAGCATTAAAATCATAAAAGATAAATATTTCTAATAATGAAAACCAAAATTACAATGAAAAATAGTTCTATAGTTAAAAGGATGTGCAGGAGAGAGAGTGGTTCATTAACCATCCCCAGTGTGATGCTCCCCCCATTGGGGCTTCAAACCATCTGGCAGGTCTTCAGGCCTTTACAGAAGGTTGGAAAAATGGGAGCCAATCTTACATGAATAAGTTGTTCCAAATAGCAGAAGCCACAGTAGAGAATGTGCTTCTTCTGAACACCGCCAGCCATAATTACTTGAATAATAGCACCTGCAGCATGTTTTCTCTGCCAATACAGGTGGGAGGGCCAATCCCCGTGAGGTGAGATGGTTCGTCAAATAACCTGGACCCATACCATGCAGGGATTAAATGGTAATAACCAACACTTTGAATTGTACCTGGGAACAAACTGGCGGCCAGTGCAGCTCATGGAGCAATAATGTAACATGGACTGCCCCAGGTGCCCCAAGAACTGGCCACATTTCCACACTTTACAAGAGTTGAAACTTCTGAATGCTCTTCAAAGGTATTCCCACATAGAGTGCATTGTACTAATCCAGACAGAGATGACCTGGGCTTGAATGACTGAGCACAGAGACCCCCAATCCAGGAAAGGCCACAACTGGGGTACAACCTGAAGTGCAAAGGCTTGCCTAGTCATGACTGCCAACTGCTCTTTGAGCAAGAGTCATGACTCCAGGAGAACCCTCAAGTTGCAGATTGGATCTTGAGTAGTGCAACTCTATCCAGAACTAAGTTAAAATCCCATATCTTGAAACTCTATGCACTCAAGGCCATTTGGTCTTGTCAGGGTTCAGCCAAAGCCTATTTCCCCCATCCAGGTCCCCACAGCCTCCCGGCATTGCAAGAGGGCAGCAATAGCATCACTTAGATCACCCTGGAAAAATAAAGCAGAGTATCATCAACATGATCCTAAACCCTTGGTGGCGAATGATCTCAACCAGCAGCTTCAGGTAGATGTTAAAAAGAGGTGGGGAGAACACCAAGCTATGCGGCATGCACGAAGAAGTGGACGTGAGTTGGACCTCTCTATCAACATCAATTGGGACCAGCCTTGGAGTGAAGAGCCATACCAATACAAAACTCTGTCACCTAGTCCCAAACATGATGATACCGAAGTCTGCTATGAAATTGAGAGCAAAGATGGTTGCATTATCTTTACCCTACTTTTTCCAGAGATTATCAAGTGCGATCAACGACATTTCTGTCCTGTTAACGGCCCAAATCCAGACAGGAAGGAGTACAGATGTTTCATCCAAGACCATATTAAGCTGCCAAGCAACCACCTTTTCTACCACCTTCTCTAATAAGGGAAGTTAGGCACTGGACAAAAGTTGTCCAGACGGGATCAAGTGATAGTTTTTTAAGGAGGGAACAAACCAGGGCCTCCTTAAAAGGCTCTGGTAATATCCCCTCCTGCAGTGAAGAATTTATCACTGCTTGAATCCATGTGCTAGTCCTGGAGGCTTTTACCAACCAGGTGGGATAAGGATCTAATTGAAACTGATAGTTTCAAGGAATCTGTTCACTTCATCAGGTCCAACAGGATCAAACTGTTCCTAGATTACCGGGAAAGATCTTTCCCCAGTATCTCAAGACAGACCTGCACCCTTCATGTGTTACAAGGGGAAACAAATCCAAGTGACTGTTTGTTAGGTGTTGAATAAGTTCCTCTGTGCAGTCCTGATGTTCAACTGAGCTCCCATCCTAGAAGGGACCCATTGACCCGGATCAGGATGTGGGGTGACATTCTGTGGACTCAGTAAGGGTGGAGAAATTAGGCTTTCATCATTCTTATCACCATGATTAAGGCCTTAATAGCGGCTCTGATTCACATGTGATCAGAGTCATCCTTCATTTTCCTCCAATGGTGCTGTAGGAGTCTCTTAATCCTTTTCAGTACCCACAAGTCCTCCATAAACCACAGGGAGAGTTAGATGGTTCAAGGGAGGCCACGAGTGTGATCCTGTCCAGAGTCCTGGATGCCCTTTCATTCCAGGTGGATACCAAGGCTTTGGCAGACCATGAAACAAAACTTTCAGGATGTATTCCAGTTCCTTCTGAAACCCAATCAGTTCCCTCAGTCACTGGGGATGGACCAGGCCTCCTTGCAGACAGGGTGGCATAAGACAATCTCATGGACACCAGGGATGATAATGTTAGATTCTCCCACCAGATCATGTTGCCATTATTCCGACAAGAAAATCCTATCTGGTGAATGACCAGATTGTCTCAAGTCAGGCCCAAGATTATTCAGGATAGGCTTATGAATGTCATGGAGGCCATGAACTCCTGGACCACTTCTGAGATCACAATCAGGGATGGCAAGTTGAAATCCCCAAGAACCATAAGTCTGGGGAACATTGCCACCAGTCCTGAGATGGCCTCTAGCAGCTCAGGCAAAGAAGCTGACGCAGTAGCAACATTCTCACCAGCTCAAGATTGACTCAGCCTTCCATCCTTTCGAGGTGGGTAAAATGAGGACCCAGATTGTTGGCAGCAATATGCTAACTCTGTAAACTGCTTAGAGAGGGCTGTAAAAGTACTATGAAGCAGTATATAAGTCTAAGTGCTATTGCTATTCCCAATTGATCCCAGCTTCAGAAAGAAGGTCTCATAACCAGAGACTTGGAAAGCAAGGGCTGTGAAGGCTGTACCATCCCCGCCCCCCTCTCCTATACTGCAGTCTCCGCTGAAGTCAAATCTTAAATCTGACCACATCTCCAATAATAACCAATTAGAGCAAAAGCAGTCAACAAATATGAATACTCTAAGTATTATCTGCACAGTTCCCTAAATAGGACACAGGAAAAAGATGGCAGCCCATAACTCATAACTGTTATGGAAAACTGTTATGAAAAAAAAAGAGAACCTCAGAAAAACAATTTGTAGGGTAGAAATGTATCAGTAAGAATAACCCAAAATCTATGACACTGGCTTGGTAAAAAAAATGACTATGAAAGGATGTTCAAATATGATTAAGTGAAAGATAATTTTATTCTATTAAAGAGTGATTGAGGCAATTTTTTCATCTGCAATAGTTTACAAAACGTTTCCTAGAAGACTCAAGCAAGATTTGATACAGGTTTGAAAAATATAAGGAGATTAAATGAAATCACACATGGTTTACTTTTTCCTTTAATTTGCTATCATAAAACATGAAAAGTTAATGTTTTTATCCAAAAAGATCAAATTATTTAAGATACCTGCAACTCTTAAAAATATAGTGGTTTAGATATATACAAACATTCAACAAATTTAAGGAGGAAATGTGCTAAACATAAAATATTGATTGTATGACCACAGCTTTCAATGTATATTGAAGGGTTTTAAACATTGAAAATTTACTAAGTAACAAAAAGGTCATAATTTTATTACACATTTATTAATAGCTCTAAATGCAGTAATTTTCAGTTTTAGTAGTATATTGGACATTTTAAAATTGGGATAATAATGATAAAGGTGAATACTATTGTAAGGCTTTTAAAGTAACATTTAGTCACAGCACAACTATATTTTTGCAACAGATGAAAAACCCATGTTGCAGAAAGATATACGTAAAATTATTGAAAAACATCATTTTATTAAGAAATGAAATTTAATATGTTGGAACAAGCAAGAGGAAAACTGTCATCTCACCACAAATTGAACTCTGGAGACAAGTCTGCAAATTTTCTATGTGTTTATGAATTGTTAGCCAAGGAATAAATATTGACAGATACAACATATTTGGCTATACGCTAGATTGAAGAATAGGCCAAAGATTTATTCTAATCAACTGCAATGCTGGTCACTAATTTTCTAAGCTTACATCATTCATGAAGCATTCCCTTATCTGAGATAACTTAAACAACCTTCTCCTGTTATAATGCATAATGATACCCCAACCTAATCAAAATTTAAAACATGATCAAAGTGTGTTTGAACATGGTTTTCAAAGGTTTGCTGGTCATAATCAGGAGGAAACTGTTCACGGCACATTGGACACACCTTCCAGTGACTTTCAACATGTTCTTCAAACTTGCTCTGATCGTAGTTAGGAGGAAACATCACTTCACAGAGTGGACATTTCTTGATGTGAACAAAGCTTGGAATAAAAAGAGAAAAAATTGAAAATAACAGTGAAATTGAGATCAGTATTTAATCTCCAATGGTATTATCTTTGTCATTTCTATTATCTGATTGAACGGACATAACTAGCAATAGCAATGGTTTTAAGAGCTATCATACTTTTCGAAGTATAAGATGTACTTCCCCTCCCCCAAAAGTGGGTGGAAATCTCTGTGCATCTTTTTTATTTATTTATTTATTTATTTATTTATTTATTTATTTATTTATTTATTTATTTAATAGCATTTATATGCCGCCCA
>JANHFM010007109.1:0-11232 GCA_032468115.1 Grayia smithii
ACCGGTTCGGTGACGTCACATCATCACCGCTACCGGATCTGGCGAACCGGGCCGAACCGGGAGCAACCCACCACTGGCATGCTTCCCCCAATATAGATGTTGTTCCATTAAGGCGTACACTCTTGAGTATAGTTGGTCAGCCAATTGCAAATTGATATCATGTTGAAACTGTCTATTCTACATTAGACAAGAAGTAGGCTCTGGTCTACTTTGTCAAATGTCTTATTGAAGTCTACATAAACTATATCCACAGGATTTTCATCATCCACTAATTTAGTCACTTTACCAAAGACATATAAAAGGTTTATCTGGCATGATCTGCTTTTAACAAGCCCATTCTGGCTTCTAGTGATCACACTTTGTTCATTTTTTAGGTGCTCACAAATCTGCAACTTATTTCTGCATCGTTGAATGCTGCTCAGCATGCAACAGCTGATCTATGCATCATAGCTGCGCCACATGCCTGATGCTCTCAGCAATCCAATCATGCAAATGCCAATCTCAGAGAGACAACAGTCCAGCCAACAGTCCAAGCAAGGAGGTGAGTTTCAGATACTACGAGTGACTCTATCTGAAGCTGCTACACAGCTTAACAAGAGAGACAAATTGTCTGGCAAAAAGCATTTTCAACCAGGCTCAATAGAGCAACACTCCACATTTGCAGAAACTCTACCAATTCTTAGTCCATTTCTCTAGACCACCTACCTGCTGCAATGTACTAAATGTACTAAAAGTGACTACTGTTGGAACCTGCTCCACAACACATCTGGTCTCTGTGCCATCTTTGAAAAATAACTAGAAGTTCAATAGCAGAGAGGTCCATTCTTCAAGTGACTGAGGACGGTGCAATGATCAAAAAGCACAAATGGCAGGATATATTGCAAGATCAGAAGTATACAACAGAATAGATACCGCCATTATTTGTAATAGTTGAAAGTTGTAGATGGAACAAACTAAGGGCCTTTCCCTATGACAGAGAGGAATTATTATTTAACCTTAGTTTTTTGTGCTCAACTTCTTACCATCAGTTTCATGATTAGTGTGCATGTACATGCATACATATGCACACAGACACACCCCTTAGAGGGAACATAGGTGGTATCCAGCCAAGTCAAAAGAACTTGTGAAACAAAGAATATCAGGCAGTAATTTGTTTTTCCAAAATGGGAAATAACTTTGGATAGCTTCCTTCAATGTTTATGTCTGGACCTTAGTTAAGAAGAACAAAAACATAATTCATAATCCTTTTTCTGAAGAAAGTAAACTAGGAATCGAGGAACCTGTTTCCCCCCGTATTCTGGGTTTGCACTTTCAAAAAACACCTATCTGGTGGACCACTGAAGGTATAGAATGTTGGATCACAGGTGCTTTCAACCACATTCATTTGACCTGTTTTTCCAGAGATACATAACAAGCAGGGTGTGGTGTTTTTTCTGTGTTTTCTGATATCTGATTGGAATTTAAAATCATAAATGCACATCCTGAGTCCTTCACAAGATGGATGCTATGGGGAGGAGCTTGCCATTTCCTCAAAAGTCCTCATATTGGTCACAGCCAGTAAAAAAAGAAACAACAATCACCTTGAATGAATGGGCAAACTGATAATCCAGCTCCCTACTCTCTATGTTGCTTTAGATTCCCCCAGTTTAGCTTGTTCAATATGGGGGTGGGGACAGTGGGGGAAGATCACAGCTCCTCTACTTCTAGGACATCAGCATAGAAAAAATAATGAGAAAAAGAAAAGAGGGAAGTTGGCAAATGGTAGAGAACCCTACACAAATTAACACAGTGAGTACCATTGAATGACACAGAGATGTTGAAGTTTTAATCTATTGGGTAAACATATATCCCATTTGAAATACGAAGAGTGGGGTTTGCCTTCTTTCCTTTTAGCCTCATCTCTTTCCCTTGATACTCTAAATGAAATTACCTTCATTAATGAAATCATATATTTTTCCAGCATCCCAGACCTTCTCAGGAACGTTGGGAAATGCCTGTTGGACTTCAATAAGCCGAAGGAGATAGAAAGAAGTCCATTGCACTGTTGCCAAGGTTTCTGGGAGAGTAATTCCCCCTTTCCCCTTGGGCTATCGACATAAATATTACCAGCAAGATGTCCAGTCCAGGGATTCCTTAGTCCACCATCAGCTGGAACGAAAGGAAAAAAAAGCTCCCTGCCCTTTTGTCTCAAGAGAGAGGCTATATCAGGCCAAGAGCAGGGGGACACCTAAAACTTACAATCCATGCTATTTTAGATTTGCTATGTACATTGATTCTAGGCTGATGATGTCCACAGTAGAGGATCTGGTTCAAGACTGAGGAGAAATATCTCCAGCCATGTGACTCAAAGCTCTGTGGAATTGACAAAATTTGCTTGTTTCCTTGAATCAATAATCTCATTGCCAAAACACATATATGCCATTTATAGTAAATTCTTCTCTAGACTTCTGGAGCCATCTTCTCCCTCTAACATTGCCCCACACTTCCTAAATCCCAATTCTTTTGAAAGGAGGAAAGCTTGGTATGGCATTTCTATCAAAGAATTCAAGGTCACTATAAGCACTTTTTTTCTCATCTGCAATTCTGGCCTTGGAACATTACAGTTAAGTAGGCATCTTCGTGAAGAGATCCCTGTGTGAGGAAAAACTGCTCTTGCGACAAGCCAATGTTCTCAGAATACTTAATCCCTGTCTTCAAGGACAATCCCACACTTATTGTTCAGTGTGGGGCATTTAACAGGAGCTTTAACTCTCGATTCTCTGAATGTTTACAATCGCCAAGTGTACCTTCAGGCTCCACCCAGGACTTCTATGTCCTTACCTTCAAAATAAAAACGAGGTGCTTTGAAGTGGGAGACTGCCAAGGAAGGCCTCTGAGCATGAGGCCAAAGACCTGCTCCAGCAACTGAAAAGAAACACAGAGATGATGATGTTCACTTTTCTGAAATACCTTTCTATCCATGCCAACACCAAAGGAAATGCTGGAAATGTTGCTGAAGGTGGTACCTCTGAAGCATCCTCATCTTTTTTTCTCCATGAACACAATCCACAGGAAGCCACAGACTTGACTTCCACAGGTAGAACCATGGCTGGTGGGACCTTGTTGTAGGGGCAAAAGAAGGACAATATATCAGCGGCCAGCTGGGTCAAGCACTACAAGGCATGAGGGCTACCCTCTCTTCTGTCCAGTTTACAAGGAAAACCTTTCTTTTGATTGGGCTGCCCTAGCAGAAAGTGTCCAAAATGGCAATGAGCCTTACTGTAGCTTCTGGCTTAGGTTCAAGAGCAACTCTATGTGGAGTTTGTTGCAGTAGTCAAGCTACAAGTTGACTATAGCATGACTGACTATCTGAAAGGCCTCTTGACCTAGGAGAGGGCACAACTGATATACCGGATGAAACTGTGCCTTTAACTTTTTTTTTCTTTTGTTTTCTATTTTCTCCTTTCTTACCTTCTAAGTATTGCAAACAGATTTTCCCTACTCACTGCAAAAAAAGAGAGAGAGAGAGATTGACCATGATCCCATATAATGTAAGCAGTGTAGCTAGTTTCACAGTGAAGCAGCTAAACTGGTTGTCCTCCAAAAGAGCCTGGCAGGAAACAAGAGTGGAGAGAAGCAGAGAACTCAAGGTCAAGCAGGTTGCTCCAGCCCTTCCTCTTTGTCACAACCCCTTTTAACCTGCTATGGTATTATGCTATCCTTCCATCCACAGGAAAATTAAGAACTCTTTGCATGGGCTTGTTTTTGAAAGTTTCATTCTGTTTCTCTAACAGGCTAGTGGAACTTCTGCTGAATCTTCTGAATATCCAGGGATAGATTTTCTTCTCTCCCTCTACTGCTACTTTCTTTCCATCTTCCTTTGCTTGACCCCAGTTACCGCTTGTCTCTCACTTCCTTAGCATGAAAGCAACGCTGTAGAGCAGGGGTGAAATGCACTTACCTTCGCTACCAGAATCGCAAATGTGAGAGAGCACTTGTGCTCGTTATGCTCACGCACACCTCATCCACACATGCTCAGAGCCTTCTGTACATGCACAGAAGATCAAAAATGGGATGTGATGACGTCTGGGTAGATGGTGGAGCCTCCCGCCACCAGCCCTACCAGATTGTGCGATCCGGATAGATCCGGCTGAATTTCATCACTGCTGTAGAGGTTCTTATTCCAGGACACTGGGAGATTCATTTCTCCACTCTGCTTCAGCTGAAACACAGCAGCAATGAAAGGCAGGCCCTGAACGATGTAGTGGTTTTGCTGCAATGGAAAAGAATAACGCTGTAAGTCAGGGAGACTGTGTAGCATCAGCTTCTGTAAGGCCGTGGAGAGTCCTTCTGAGACTCTCCATCCTGAGGAATCTTTTGCAACACATTGAGTTTGGGCAAAAGGGACTGGGCTTCAAACATGGGACCCAAACTCAGTCATAGCAACCTCTACACCCAAGGAAGGTCTACTTTTTGGACTGCTTTGGTACTCCTCTCGTGGAGCTCTTACCAAAGCTTTTAGTTGGTCCACAGGTTGGCTCTGATGCAGGCAGCCTCATGCTGCACCTTACATGCTTGCTGGGGCTTGTTTTTATGAAGAAGTATCTGAGCTGTCTTTTCTGGGATAATATGGAAAAGGAAAGACAGGGTTGTGAGCCTCTGCAAATATTTAGGTCTCTTCCCACTGAAGAAACCCCACCAAGAGCAGGCCTTCCTTTGCAGTGTCCTTCCCTCTGAGACTTGATTCCATCCATTAAAAAGTATTTGTGGCTCACAGCACTGGATCAGTCCCCTGGCCGTATGGGAATTCTCAGAGGGGCCTTGGACAAATACCATTTTCTATATTTTCCCTCCCCATTTGCCAATATATTGATAGATGCCATTGAATAATCTTGAACTTTTCCAGAAGATTCCCATGGAAGTAGAACTTGTGGAAAGTCAATGTGGAGTTGTGGACTCGGGAACTTCAGGAGTGAAGCTTAGAGGGTCAGGAACAGTTCGGTTTCTGCCCTGACCCTTTGTGCTACCTTGTATCTAGAAAGATATAAAAGTGGCTCCCCTAGATACCTACATGGAGGAGCCAACTTCTGAAGGAGCTCTTTCCCTTTCAATGACCCATCCCAACCCAAAGTGTCTACTCGCCATACTGCTCCACTTTTTCGAGTTGAATATCTAAGGCAGATCTGTTTGTCTTAGGAGTTTTGGTAGTGTTCTTCAGTTTGCATGGTCTTCTTTCTGGAGAACTTTGAAGACTACCTTCTGGATCCTGTTGGTTTTTCTCTGTTTTTCTTTTTTTCTCTGAAAATGGAAAACAGCTAAAAAAATCTCTTAGAACAGAGAAGAAGGAATCTGAGGAAAGGAATAGATGAATGTCTATTGTCCGGAATCACTTTGTTTCAATCTAGCAGATTAAATCCTATAACAAGATATATGTATGAACATCATTCAAAGTGGAAAAATAATACTTCTGGGTTAAACTGATGAGTTTTAACCTTGCTTGGTTTTGCATGGTCTGATGTGTTCCACAACCACATGATTTTATCAGATTGAAGCTTTCCCTAATTCATGGGTTCCTATGTGATCCTGATCAGTTGAAAAAATAATCAACTGTCTTTTAACACCAAAAAAAATTAAAGAGGGAAGTGCTCTGGAGCACATTTGTCTCTTGTTTCCCACTCCTAAAGGTAAAGGTGCCCCTATCAGTTGTGTCCAACTCTAGGGCATGGAGCTCATTTCCGTTTCTTGGCCAAGAGAGACAGTATTGTCTAAAGACAATTTGCAAGATCATGTGGCCATCATGGCTATATGCTAAAATGCACAGAATGCTGTTACCTTCCCATCAAAGTGGTATTTATCTATATACTTGCATTTGCATGTTTTTGAACTGCTAGGTGGGCATGGAGTTCCCACCTGTGGAGTTCCACATCTCATGCTCACCTAGGAGTCTTGGTAGTGACCTTCAGTTTGCATGGTCTTCCTTCTGAAGGACTTTGGAGACCATCTCCTGGATCGCTGTTTGTCCCAGGCTTTCTTGCTTTCTTCCAAAAACAGGGAAAACACTTAAAAAAATTTCCTAGAACAGAAAAGAAGGAAATCAACCTTGTCTTTTAACACCAATAAGGAATGAAAGAGAGAAGTGCTATGGAGCACATTTGTCCCATTTCCCATTCTTAAGAGAGAGGAAAAGGGTATTTTCACCCCTAAAAAATTAGAAACTCTGAGAAGTTGGCTTACAAAATGGGGAGGGTTCCCCAGAGTCCAGCAGCCCTTGACAAACCCAACTTACATCTTGAAGTGGAGTTTTTCACTTACTGAGTACAATGACTAACTGAGAGTTAAGTCCAGAGATGGATAGATGAGGACACAAAGGCCCTGGTGTTTCCAAGGAGACTCCAGGCCTCCTTGTCTATAAGCATTTTGATGTGCTAACAATGATCACTCAGTCCAGCATTTCTGATGCCACCAGTGCCAGATCAATGCCTTTGGGGAGTTGCCCTTTTAAAATCACAAAACAGTCTATTTTCATCTTGTTGGAAAGGAGGACTAATTCTTTGGATGTAGAAATGTGGAAATTAATGTGGAAGTTCCACTAAGCTTGATGCTTTAGTAGGTTTCACTCAGTCCTCTCCCCACTATTAGCATGTCTTTGGGAAGTACAATGTCTGTAGGTGTCCCTACATCCATGTCTCTTGGATGAGCTGGTGCCATTGTTTCTGTTTAGGTGAAGACACCCTCCTTGTTCTTGTAACACAATGTTAAGATAATTGCTTGACATCACCAATCATTTTCTCTACAGCATTCTTTGCCCTACTTATGTTTTTCAGAACCTTAGGCAAACTGTGATCTAAGTTTACTAATGTGAATTTAAGACCTCTGGCAAAGAATTGAGAGAGTTCCCCAAAGGCTTCCAGGTAGAAGGCAGAAAACTTCCAGGGAAGGCAGGATGGTCAGAAGAGGAAGGGATTCAGAAAAGAATCCCTGGCCACTGCTCTGTCTTTGGGCCAAAGAGAGCATTTGGGAAAAGAAGTTCCCTCTGTATAAATCTAGGTGAAGGAACCCAGTCCTGAAGACATTCCTTCTCACTGTTTCTCCTCCAGGGGTGGGATTCTACCGGTTCAGACCAGTTCTCCTGAACCGGTAGTTCCCACTTCCTGCCGAGGGCGAGCCGGTTCTCTATTGCTGTGAAAGTGGGCCTGCTCACTTGTCCCCAGGTTATACTGACCTTTATTTCTGCTTCCGAAGCCCAGCTGATCAGGGGCGGCAGATTGAAATGGCCCTCCTCAGCTGTTTTCCTTGCTCCTTTCTTTGTTTGCAACACAGAAATTCAATTTTATGAAAATTGTGCACATGCGCACAGCAAACTGGTTGTTTAACCAGTAGGATCCCATCACTGTTCTCCTCCCATTTCCCCCATCCCAAGGCATAGAGTTTTCTCACCACAATGCTTTTGGAGCCCAACATCAATTATATTTTTCTCATTTGTTGTATATAGTGACTGGTATCCTGCACTAATTGTGTTGCTCCCTCTGAAGAACTTGGTGAACATCAACTCATAGAGACAGCCAGTCTTCCCCCTCACACCTTCCTCCCTCCAATAGAAAAAAAAAACCATTGAGAAAATCCATAGAACAAAGAGGGACAAGAGTAAGGCAAAGGACTCAGCCATTGAATGATTCCAAATAACTGACAATGAGATTCCCTAACTACTTCCCTGTGGTGCACAAGGTACCAAAGAGGTACCAATGGTTCCACATTGGGTTGATCTGCATACTTTAATCTTGTTTTCCTTTTGGATGATTCACTGTCTTCCACTCTGAAGAATAAACAAGCCACTCTTATTTTATTCTTCAACTTTTCTTCAAAGTTCAAGAAAATATGGCTAATTCAAGAAGCAAGTTAAATCGATCCCAGTTTATTAAATTAAAGAAAGAAGAGAAGGATATGAGTGTTCTCTGGAGCACATCTTCCTCCTGCTTCCCTTTCCTAAGAAGAGGCGAAATCAACCCCACCGATACATTGTTTACTAAAAGAGGGACAGTTACACAGATTCTAGCCCCCATTTTTGAAGATCTACTTAAACCTTGGAGCACATCTTCACTCTGATAACTGACAACTGGCAGTTGGTGACCATTCAACCAGGATGGATGAAGTCACAAAGCCATTAGACTTCCCAAGGAGATGACAGGCCTCTTTTGGAATCCTACCAAAGGTCACCTGCTCCACCTTTTCTACATACACCAATGCCAGCCAAATGCCTCTAGGAACCTACTAGCAAATCACTACAGCTGCCTATTTCTCATCTTTTTACATAGAAGACTTAGCTCTTAGACTGAGTCTTTACATAGAAGCTCCAAATGATTGTCAACATCAAGGTGCATTCGCCAACATGCTAAAACCTAAATTCAAATGGGGGGAAAAAAGACCCCACTTTAATAGAATATATTCTGCCCAGTAAAAGCCCACATCGTGCTGTGAGAATGAGGAATGAATTCATGTGACTACATGAATTAATCTTGAGGTAGTATAAGGCTGGATCTTACCAAAGGTCTCAATTTTAAGGGGATGCCTTGCATTTGGGAGAACTGGGAGGTTCTTTGATGGTTTTAATGTTTTTTTTTAACTTGTGTTACTGTTTTCATTATTCTTTGTGAGCTGTCCACTGCCTTAATGTTAATGAAGAGGAAACAGTCACAGTTAAAGTTGTTAAACTAATCACTGCAGTTGTTAAGTGAATCATGTAGTCATTATACAAGCAGGAATGGGCAATCTTATTTAAAATGCATTACACAGCAAGGCACATTTAAACATTCGGGATATGGTTTTTAAGGGGACAAAGTTAATAAATCCATCAAAAGCAAAATAATAATAATAATAATAATGAAATGACTTAAACATGTTAGCAGTAACCTCCAATGTGTAATTCAAAGTACAGTACAAATATTTAACTAATGATTAGTGGTTGGGAAAATAAATACAAGGGAAGAGAAGAATGTATTTCAGAAGAATCAAAAGTGTTTTTCCTCTATATGTCTACATTTATATTATGTTTTTTTTTTCTTATGTTTTACTAGCAATTGTTTTATCTTCTATTTTGCTTCTTGTATCCTTATCCTTATGAGATTTTTGTTCAAGGAATAAATGCAATAAGAATGAAGTCTAAAACTTACAGTTCTTGATTGGGACATAAAACAGTGGATGCAGAACAATATATTTCTTTTTCTTTTTTTTACAACAGATACGTAATTTCTATGTATCATTTCATTTGCAGAGATCTCCTTTGATTTTAACTGCAAATTCTTCTCAAACTTCTTTAATGCATAAGACACATTAACTAGCACTTCAAACATCAGAAGCTGCTTGTAATCCAAGTACTTAAACAAATTAATGAGCTGCAGCTACAATGAATGATTAGGTCATTTAGGATATGGTGTACATTAATGCATTTGACAAAGGCGAAGATGGAAGATCATTAAACTAGGTCTTTATGGCCCTGAGGGTGAACAGCAGTGGATCTAATCAAGATGGAGAAACACAAATGTTCTGACAATAAATGATTAAATATGACTTAACCATGACAAAAATCTAATACTTGGCAATAGTTTCATCCACATATCAAGTTATGGTAAATTTATTAGGAAGACTATTGTGGGATCACTACCAGGGTATATCCCCACTCTATCCACATATTCACATATATAATTGCTTAGTTTCTCAAGCCTCCACGTCAAAGTAATTCTTATTTATGAGACTAAAGTAAAAAGATATATCTTTGATTTTCTGAAATGTATATCTCTGTTAATGATTGTTGAGGGTGATATGCTGGCTCTGAACTGATTAGAGAAGGCTGTAAAGCACTGTGAAGCGGTATATAACAATAGTAACAACATTGTTTGAGTCATAGTAATGAATCTTTTGATGAACTATAACTAATATCTTTATCTTCAATATCCTTTTCAAGTATGTTTATTCACGTTTCTTTGAAAAAAATAAGTCTCCCTCAAGGTCAGTAGTTTGGGGGAACTCAATGTTTTAAGATCAGTGCTCTTTCTAATACCAGTTTCTTCTTCTTCATTTTGTTTGATGTATAGACTAGTCAATAAGTCCTGTCTGGATGAATAGAGAAATGTTTTTCAAATTTGGCAACTTTAAGATGCATTGACTATCTCCAGAATTCCCTGGACATCATGTTTTATTCTGGACCAGCTGTAACTACTTCGTGGTCTTCAAGAACAGACAACTGTTGTTGTGAAACAGTCCACAACATCAGTAAATGTGAGGAGGGTCAATTGTTTGTGAAGCTGTTATTGGTCATAGCCACTACCTGCTCTTTGAGCAGGAGCTGAGAGTCTAAGACAACCCCCCAATTATACAATAGTCCCAAGCAGGGGAATGCAACACCAATCATATCAAAGATGAAAGGTTGAAAACAACCAAAAACATTCACTATTATTCAGTCTTGGTAGAGTTGAGTTTAAGATTATATTTTTCCCAGCCAGACTCTTATAGTCTGGAAGTACAGAGTAAAGACCTTGACATAATCAGCTGGTCAGCTAAGGATCAAGAGATACAACTGAGTACCCAACCCAGATTAATCGGAAGTTGAATGGGAGAGGAAATAAATTGTTTCTCATCAGTTCAGTTGTAGATCGGTAGTCTTCTGCTACCTATAATACAGCAGGCCTGAGTGCAGGAGTAGGTATAGTGTTGCACCCAAAGAGATGTCAATTAACCTGAAAAACCATGTCTCTTTCCAATTGTACTCTCTAATGCACTATTAATCTTTTATTATATATGTGTGTGTTTGTGTGTGTGTGTATGTGTATGTGTATTTTATTCTTGTAAGTTATTTTACTTCCCTGGTCTTTCTCATAGTAAGGAATTCATCCATATTGAGATGATTACTGAAGTTCAAATGAAACTTGGCTAGGGTATCCTGTCCATAAAACTGCATAATAAAAACATCAAAGAGGAGAAAGCAGGATTTAAGAAAGCATTATTCCAATTCAGTCATGAAAATGTTGGTTCATATGCGATCACATAAATACTGATACATATAATTAGTGGCAGCACCACTGACTTACATGTTCTTCCCAAACTCAATTAGGTATGCTGTAATACCATCGAGGATAATATTTCTGATATTTTGTGATCATGGCATGTTTCCTTGGAGACTCAGATACTGTTGACCAGAGGTCTTCAAACTTGGCAGCTTTAAGACTTGTGGACTTCAACTCCCAGAATTCTCCAGCCAGC
>JANHFM010007110.1:14079-25271 GCA_032468115.1 Grayia smithii
CACCAGGCTCAAGGTTTACTCAGCCTTCCATCCTTTCGAGGTAGGTAAACTGAGGACCCAGATAGTTGGGGGCAATAGGCTGATTTTGTAAAAATGCCACTTGGAGGTGGGGGGGGGGCAAAAGCCCTAATAAAGCAGGCATATACAAGAAATGAATGCTATGGCTAAGCACATTGATTTGTGCTTAATAAATTGTAAGCCGCCCTGAGTTTTCGGAGAAGGGCGGGATATAAATTGGATTAAGAAAAACCAAACATTTAAACAACTGCAGTGATTCACTTACCAGCTCTGGCAAGAAAGGTTGTAAAACGAGGCCAAGTAAACTCACTCAACAAATGTTTCACTTAGCAAGAGAAATTGCGGGCTCAATTGTGGTCGTAAGGCGAGGACTAGCTGTACTTGCCACTAAAAAAGGGTGACAGTTTAAAGGACAACTTCCTAAGGCGGATTCCCTCTAGTAGATTTTAGCAAACCTGCCATGGGATCTGTGCATTTACAGAAGCGACAAATCCTGTGCTATTGAGGTCATGAGCATCTCTTCCAGCTTGGCATATTTCTCAGCTAGATATTTTTTTTTCCCTTGATTTCTCGGCTTCCCTCCCTACTTGTTGGTTTAGTCATCCTCTGGCACGAATAAAAAAAAATAGTTCTTTTATCGTCTGTATGCTAGCCCCAGAAAAAGATCAAGAAACGTTTGATGGGATTCTGAGTTGAACAAATATGTAATTTATTATGAATGTAAATCCTTTCGTAGCTAATCAAGGAGCTGTATTTTCTATTACCATATTTACCTGAAAAAGAAGATAAGGATTTTCCTGCAAGTAATTACCTGTGAATTACAGGGAGGATTGTTTTAGCATTTGCTCCAAAGAATGGAAGACTGTTGAAAACAAAGTCTTGAGCAACAGAGACAGATGACTGCAGATACTGTACTACTGCTAAAAGAGATTATTTTTTTTTTAAGTTTCACCTGTAGATTGGGAGGAAAATGGATCCCTCTTGAAATACAGGTAGTCCTCAGGTTACAACCAGAATTGGGGCCAGAGTTTCCATTTTAAGCAGGGCAGTTGTTAAGTGAGTCACCACCTTATTGTAAGGCCTTATTTTTGCCATGAGTGTTAAGTGAATCACTGCAATTGTTACGTGAGTCATGCCGTCATTAAGTGAATCATGCCGTCATTAAGCGACTTGAAGACATGGCTTTTTTACCAAGCAGGCTATGGTTGACCATTTTTAAATTAGTTTTAAAATAATGTTTAAATTGCTGAATTTTATTTTATTTTATTTATTTATTTTATTTCAATTTCTATGCCGCCCTTCTCCCGAAGGACTCAGGGCGTCTCACAATAAAAAACAGAGATATAAAAAACATTTAAAGACATACAAACCAAACAGGAAACACATACAAACAGAACACTAACATTAAAATTAATAATTAAAAAGAGGCAATAGTAATAAGTTAAAACCATTTTAAATATGATTATAAAAAATTAAAAATTTTAACTTTTATTATTGCCCCTTTTTAATTCTTTAATTCTTTCAATGTTTTAATATTTAATGTCTTAATGTTTTATGTTGCTTGTCTACATTGTACATGTTTTTTGTATATTTTTATATATGTTTCTTATATTATCTATGTTTTTACTGTGAGCCGCCCTGAGTCCTTCGAGAGAAGGGCGGCATAGCAATAAAATAAAATAAAATATAATAATAAATAAATCCACTTCTCCCATTGAGTTTCCTTTTCAGAAACAGATGGGAAGGTCGCAAAAAGAAATTATATGACCCTGGGATGCTGTAATGGTTGTAAGTGCGAGGACAAGTGATAATTCACTTTATTAGTGCTTTGCAACATGAAATGGTCACTAAATGAATACAGGCCAGTTGCCAAGTGCCCAGGTTTTGATTACATGACTGTGGAGATCCTGTAGCGTAAGTGCAAGGACCAGTTGTAAGTCACTTTTTTTTTTCGTGCTGTCATAATATCAAATGGTTGCTAAAAGAACTGTTGTAAATTGAGGACTATTTGTAATTGTATCGGTATTCTTTTCTCCCTTTTCTTTTTCCCTACCTTCCAACCAGTAGTGGGTTGCTCCCGGTTCAGTCCGGTTCGCGCGAATAGGTAGCGGTGACGCTGTGACATCACCGAACCGGTTCTACGCATCCCGGACCCGCCTCCCCCCCCCACACACACACCCATACTTACCGGTCCCTGCGTGGGGTTTGAGGTTTTTCATCAAAAAAAGCTTCTGTGCATGTGTGGGAGTGCCCATTCAGCGCACACATGTGCAAAGCGCGCATGCCCCAGACGCACGCTCCGCGCACTCTGACCATGCACAAAGCACATGTACCTTTAGAACTGGTAGTAAAGGTAAGTAGAACCCACCCCTGCTTCCAACCTCTTGCCTTAAATTCATCTCTATCCAATTTTGCTTTCTCAATCTCATCAAAGACCAACATGGTTTCTATTTATTATAGCAATAGCAATAGCACTTAGACTTATATACCGCTTCACAGTGCTTTACAACCCTCTCTATGCAGTTTACAGAGTCAGCCTATTGTCCCCAACAATCTGGGTCCTCATTTTACCCACCTCGGAAGGATGGAAGGCTGAATCAACCTTGAGCCTGGTGGGATTCGATCTGCCGAACTGCTATTTTATGATATCCTTTTAGGAATTTCAAAAGTGCTATCCTATTCTCTTTAGTCTTCCCGTATCAAGAAAAACATTCCTGGTTCCTTCAAGCTGTCTTTGTGTGGCTTAATTTCTAGCAACCTGGTTACCTTTTTGCCTTTCTCTGACATTGGTTCAGTTTGTCTGAATTCTTCATGCTCTGCCATCATGTTTAGGGTGGGATCTGATTAATGCAGAATGCAGTGAAACGATTCCTTTCTATTATTTAGAATTTTGATATCTTTTGATACAGTCTAATTTGCACTGGCAGTTTTACCGTCACTTCATGGTGCTGATACAAATTCAGTTTGTAATTAACAAGTACAGCAGGGGTGGGTTCCACTTACCTTCTCTACCGGTTCGCAATGGGAGCACACACGTGCATGCGCATGCGCTCGCTTTGTTTGCGTGTGGCACTTCTGCGCATGCGCAGATCATCCGTGATGACATCCGGGCGGGTGAGCAGAGCCTCCCACCACTGTTACTACGAGTTCGCAAGAACCGGACCAAACCGGTAGTGACCCACCACTGAAGTACTGTATGTCAATAATTTCTTTTTCTGTAAATACCATTATAGGAATACATTCAATATTCTCCATTCGGCCAGTCCCCGTTTTTATTCTTCTTCCATGGAGTATAATTCTGTGAATTTTCAGTCTGTTGTTATTAACTTCTTCTCTAAAATTTCAAGTTCATTTTGAATGTTATTTTTTTTCTTTTGGAGCTTCTGGTAGCATCTAGCTGACCTTCACTGATCTTGAAAGATCAGACATGGTTAGTACTTAAAGGCAGGAATCACTAGGAAATATCAAAACTGTAGATTAGATTTTCTAGAAAAAGGCAATGGCAAATGAACTTCTGCATTATTGTTAGGAAAACTACATAGGCATTTGGCTGCGTGAAACTTTCAAAAGTCCCTTTGCAATATGTGGGAATATGTACAAAGCTCCTCTTTTCAAACTATTCTAGCAGCTACTTGATTTGCAAGGCCTGTGTGGTACTTTGTAAACTACTTTCAGCTATCTTTCTATTTGCGTGGAAAATGTAATTCTCAGTATTTTATTTTTTTGCTGTTACTTTGCATATTGGGAAGGCTTTGTTTAGCCTTATTTGATATGTCAGAAAGTCACCAGGACTGAATTCAAATTTTGTGGAATCTGCAATTTTGCTTAAGATCTTCTCCACTACCTCATCCTAGTCATTAATAAAAATATTGAAGAGTACAGTGCCCAGGGCTCCTCACTCCAGTTTAATAAGGAACCATTGATAAGCATTCTTTGACTCTGATTTTCAAGCCAGCTAGGCATCTACTTAATTATCATGCTGTCCGGCCCACACTCAATTACCTTACTAATCAGAATGTCACGGGCACTTTGTCAAATACATTGCTGACATCAAAATGTATTATATTTACAGCATTCCCACAATCTATCAAGAATGTTACTTGAAATAGAAAATCAAGTCAGACTGAAAAGTTTTATTCTTGAGAAAACCATTATTTTTTCCAGGGGCTTATAGTTCAAATGATTTTTAATTTACTTTAGCATTTTCCCAGATACCTCTGTCAGGTTTAGATAACCTGTAAGTCCCTGAATTTTTCTCTTCCCCAACTGCAACCCACTGAAAATCAGAACAATATTCATTACTTATTCAAACTTTCTCAAAAATAGTACATAAAAATTGCCTAATCAGCAAGTTCCTTCAGAACTCAAGGATGCAATTTATCTGAATATTAAAACTCAAAGGAAACTGATATTCCCTGACATGCTGCAGTCATTTTGGGGTTCACATCCGCTCTATTTCCAACAGATTTGTTACAACTGGTTTCAGATGAAAATATATGGGGGTAGGGAAAATAAGGTTTGCTGATTGAAAGTCAGTATTCATTTGTAAAGGTAATTCCTGCAACAGGAATCTTTTAGAGCAGGGTTTCCCAAACTTGGCAACTTTAAAATATGTGGACTTCAACTCCCAGAATTTGAATTTTTAAAGTATCGAGAAATCAAACAATCTATATTATTGGTACAAGGAGATGGAAGAGATCAGTCACTTTCAGGGATCGTGTGTGAAACAAATCATGAGACATTCATGAACAGATTTCAAGTTAAACTAAAGTGGAAAAACAAAAACAATCAGTTTCCACACTATGACCTGTCAGACTCCTGAATGCCACATAACATCATAAGTATGTAATATGATAGACCTGTAAGGCCAGAGCAATGTGCAACCTGCTTATATTGGCGCATTTTATTATAATGTAATGTTATGCACAAATATGTATAGAGGATTGTCTTTCTTAGGGATTTTCTTTCTCTGTTTCACTGTGAGTTATTGAGATGTATTGAGTTGGGGAGGGTGCACTAAGGGAGGCTCAGCCAATCTCATTGTACACATGTTGTGCATTGACAATAAAGGTTTGAATTTTTGATGTGCCATCAAGGTGCTGACAACTCTTTGTAGCCATATACATCTTACACAGGATGATTGATTCCCAACCTGGCCTCTCGAGTCTTTGATGCTGTACCCATCACTGCTGTACTTGTGTCCTTGCTGCTGGACTCTGTTCTTTCCTTCTTCTCCATAATGGACTACTCAAAGAAACTAAGTAATATGATCATCTAAGTCTGGTCATTTGTGCCTTAACTCAGAACTCTGGATTAATTTGTTTTATGATCCATATATTTCTTTTCTTGGTGTTCATAGGATTCTTCTCACATGCCAGTATCAGTACTCTTTCTATTCTGCCTCTTTGAAGTCCAACTTTTGCTCCCATAGAGTGTGGGAGAGAAAATAGGGAAGATTTTCCATAGAGGAAAAATGATTGCCTGCACAATTTGGATCTTTGTAGGTAGGGTCACATCTCAATATCTTCTCAAAGGCCTTCATCACTATCAAGTCTTTGGAATATTTCTTGACTGATCATTCCTTTATTATTAACAGTCGATCCTAAAAAGTCAGAGTTATTCACCACTTCAAAATCTTCATTGTCAATTCTAAGGCTGTTTGCTGCACCTAGTGTCACTAATTTAATCTAAGAGGAATAATGCAAGTCTGGCAAAACATGACCGAGATGTATAAAATCATGATAAAGTCTCTCCCAGCTTCTTCAGCTTATTGCAGTCTGTTACCTATTGCACACCTTGCTCAGACTGGATTTAAGAAAGTGGTGGCCAAGGTTAAACACAGTGCATTTGATTTAGAATTACAAAATGATATGTCTAAAACATAATTTCACCCTTGATGTCCTTAGGTGCACTTCTTACATTATCCTCAGAAATCTTTATTACATTTCCACACAGAAGGACCTTTATTCTGGTGAGAATTTAACCTTACCCTCAAAGGTGAGGGAGGAAATATTTCATACTTCCTCTTATCAAGAACATTTCAGTTCCAGAGGCTGAGCCAACCACATTTGCCTCTCTGCCTTGCCCTCTGTACCACACCTCATGCCTAATATTAATCTCTCCAGCAAGGGACTAGTTTAGAGAAACGTCTAAGAAAGTTGTGTAAAGATTTGTACCACAGCAATTATGATTAGAACATGATAAGTCTACCTAAATAGATCCACAATTGCCACATAGTCTTATGATGCTCAGCAAGTTTTTGTTACTTTCTACTGTTAGTATTTCTTACTAATGCCACTGTATTTTCATTTACTCCTTTTCTTTTTATACTCACTTCTTAACCTACTGCAACTGTGTTTTATCTGTTTTATCTGCAGGCTACTTCAGTTGACTGCTAGCTGCAGTTCAGCAGATCGAATCTCACTGGCTCAAAGTTGACTCAGCTTTCCATCCTTCCGAGGTGGGTAAAATGAGGACCCAGATTGTTGGGTGCAATATGCTAAACTCTGTAAAGCCCTCCGCTTTGAGAGGGCTGTAAAGCACTATGAAGCGGTATATAAGTCTAAGTGCTATTGCTATTGCTATTTAATTTCTAATTGTTCCTTTGATCCATGACTATAAGATATGCTAAAATACAAGCTATTAGTTACAAACCATAGTGTCAGGGCTCATGAAACATGCAAAGCCAAAACTAGACAAATCATATAATGGCATACCACCATAAATAATCATACTTCAACCCAGTGGTGGGTTGCTACCGGTTTGCACTGGATCGGGTGAACCAGTAACGGTGGTGGCTGGAGGCTTGACCCACCCGGCCAGAAGCACAGCACACATGCGCGCACAAGCGAACTGGTAGCAATGGGATTTGGAACCTGCTCCTGACTTCATCCTTTCTGGGCTGTGGCTATCAAAAACAACTATATGCAGAAAGAGAGGCTTTAAAATAGCCATCATTAAAATAACTCAGAGAGCCAGTTTGGTGTGGTCATTAAGCCATAAGGCTAGAAACTGGAAGTTCTTGGGTTTTAGTCCTGCCTTAGGAGCAAAGTCAGCTGAGTGACCTTAGGCCAGTGGTGGGTTGTTCCCGGTTCGGCCCAGTTTGCGCGATCTGGTAGCGGTGACGATGTGACGTCATCGAACCAGTTCTCCGCGGTCGGGAGCTGGGCCCACCTGCCCGCATTTTTTCCCCCTATACCATATTTTTCTTCTTTTTTTCCAAGCAGCAATCAACTAAAAAGTGTCCAGCAGCTGGACTTAAGTGCTCTGCACATGCGCAGAGGGCTTTTTTTTTCCCTCTAAGCCGCACTACAGCTGGTAAATACTGTAGCGTGCAAAGCGCATGCATGAAGAGAACCAGTGGTGAAGGTAAGTAGAACCCACCCCTGCCTTAGGCCAGTCATGCTGTCTCAGCCCATGGAAGGAGGCAATGGCAGACCACTTCTGAAAACCTTGCCAAGAAATACTAATGGTATTTGTTCAGATGGTCTTTGAGAATCAGGCACAATTGAACAGACGGGCAAAGAAAGATAATTGGAGCCTATTTTTAAAATTTGCAGGTAGAAAACTTTATATGATTAGAAATGAGAGGCTTTCTCATTTTTGCTTGGACAGACTTGTGAGAAGGAGATCAAGGACTGCCAAATGAGGTGTTACCATAGCCATAAAACATAATTAAGCATGTGATTAAAAGCATTTGTATAATGCAATCCCTGATAAATATAGCATCATTCTGGAATACCAATGGTGTAGATCTGGCAACCTCCACCCAGAAAAAGGGGGGTGGGAAGTGGCGGCAGCAGAACATATTAAAAGACGCTTCCTCACTGGAGCCTTTTCCCTCAAGTGGTGAGAAAAAAATAGGACCTTTGAAATATATGTCTATTGAGGTATTTCACCTTTGCTGCCTACCTCTCTAATTTTCTGCATAACCGATGAAAACGTCTCCTGTCTTGGCAATTGTGCAATGTAAAAAGGAGAAAGAAGAATAGTAGCAACAAGAAGTCATGTCCAGTTCTGACAATTTAATTTCATATCTGAGATTACTAGTTCCTGCTAATACTTGCTCCCATATTCAAAATGGCTGCCCCCTCCTCATTCATACCTGAAAGTAAACCAGGGGTTAATGTATTTTCCTGTGATTTCAGAGTGGCTGATTTCTTTTTTTTCCATTATGCACACCTAAAGAACATGTCCCAGGCTTTTTCCCATTCTCCAAAGCCAGCCAAGATTTTCCCGTTCCCATTCATTTTTCATAATGAGCACAAATATTATATTTAAAACTCATCATAAAACCACTGAAGGTGCTGTTGATATGCTTGTCTACAATTAGAACTTCCTTCTGCAACGTGAGTTGAATTCATAATACCAATCAATGAAATATTTAAGATGCTGCATTGAGTGGAGTCCGTGGTGGCCGGAGATTATTTTAGTTGGCCCCAGTGTGCACTTCACAAGCTTTATTTTTGCTCTTCCTGAAGTGAGCTTAGTCTGTCCTGAGGGACAAAAAAGATCACAGCAGGTTGCACCGATCATTAGGAAACAGAGTGCAAGAACAGAGTGCAAGAACAGAGTGTAAGTTGGTTTCCATGGAGCTCAAGTCTACTCAGTGCCTTGGGTTTTCTTTTACTTGTAGTCTGGTTTATTCTAATACCAAAATCAATATATGTCATATATGGTTAGCTTCTCTCAAGATTTCTAATCCTTTTTGGATGCAATTGCTTTTAATAATGCGTGCAGACAAATTTGTACAATTTTCTGGATTTTGAGACCTAAAGGCTTGATGGCCTAGGAGAATTCAAAATGAGGCAGAGTTTTCAAAGACAAGATGGGTCTGTAAAATTTTCTCTCTCTTTTTTCCTTTCTTCTATGTGTATTTTCTTATACACTTTTCTTAATTTTTTTTTACTTCATACCACTTTTTCTTTTCTTTCATCTTACTTTATATAAGTTCATGTTTATCTTTTAGTTTTGAAAAAGCTTAATAATTTTAAAAATCTTTTATTTATTTATTTTTTTTAAAGAAGGATGGGACTGAGAAAGAAGATTGACTCAAATTTGAGCCGGTGTAAGACCTGGGGAAAGTTGATTTGCTAATGTAAATATATTGCTCAAAACCCTGAAGAAATGCACAGCCACTGTTTTCTATTAATGTGGTTTCTTTCCAAGAGCAATAGTTAAAATATAGTGATAAATTCCTCTGAAACTGTTTAGTTTTAAGCCTCTTAAATGTTTTACAGAAGTCTCATCTTGAATGTGCCAGCCTATCAGTAAGAACTTACTTCAGTGCTAAAAGTTTACAAATGGGATGCTATAGAGCTGGGGTGTCAAACTCACATCATCACGGTGTCATCAGTGACGTATCATGACTTTTTCCCCCTTCACTAAACTGGGCATGGGTGTGGCCAGCGCATGACACATCTGGCCTATGGGCTGCAAGTTTGACAGCCCTGCTATAGAGAATAAGGACCTTGACAGAGTTTTTATTTATTTTTTCATTCATTCATTCATTCATTCATTCATTCATTCATTCATTCATTAAATTTATAAGGCACCCTTCTCACTGTTGAGCAACATATGCAGAAGCTGTTGCCTAGGCAAAAGGGCTGAAACATTTTTTAAAGTTCCAAATCCAAATAGCATTCAGAAGTGGCTCAAACAGATGCCTCTCTAATTGACTGAACTATAAGTAGGGAAATGTACAGTTGTTGTTAGTTGCGAAGTTGTGTCCAACCCACTACGACCCCATGGACATCGTTCCTCCAGGTCTTCCTGTCCTCTACCATCCTCTGGAACCCATTTAAGCTCATGCCTACTACTTCAGTGACTCCATCCAGCCACCTCATTCTCTATCGTCCCTTTCTTCTTTTGCTCTCAATCTTTCCTAGCATTAGGCAGTTCTCCAGTGAGTCCTTCCTTCTCATTAGGTGGCCAAATGTACAGTATAATCACATAATTTGCAAGATTCTGTTATTATAGACTATCTCAATAAATATAATTTTAGCCTTTCTGCAGAGCTGATTTCATAATCTGGTTTTCTTAATGGGGCTGACAGATAACATTAGCTCAGTAGCCAAAAAGAATGTTCACACACAAATTAACCACAGATACTTTCTTTGCTTATAATGTATCAATAGCTCAATTAGCATCTTTAAAAAATGCTAGAGAAGTTGAACAAACGTATCAGTTTAGGATTTTCTTTCCAGGAAGGAGAAAGATGAATTAGCCATGATTTCTCCTAATTCATTTTCTTTCCAAATAAATGAAATGAATGGATACAATTATATGATCGTTGTAAACCAGATATGTTTAGCACGAATGACTATACTCCACAAGAAATGTGGGATATAAAGTTAGGCATCTATAATATATACTTAGGTAGGCAGCTACAGAAAAGTATTCAAGAAATGACAATATTAGGCAAGGAAGTAGAGTAAAAAATCACTGCTTATTACAGATATAATGATTTTTCATTAACTTCATGAAAAGTCATTTATATAAGTCTTACCTGTTCTTAATATCCTATCACACATTAGTCATTATGCAATCATATGAACCAATATACATTTTTGAATGCATTTTTCCATAATCATCCACAGAACAGGATTATAAAAAATATTGATCTGCAATGTGTTTTACTGCTTTCTGAAATATGAACACTGGTTACTAAGAAACAGGGGAAAGCAAGGTGAAAAGATCAATTAAAATGCAGTTTTGACATATTCTTTTTAAAACGCACGCACAGTTTTTCAATAGACAGAGCATTATTATTCAGCTTGTGCTTTAATTGTACGTTCTTTATAATGTCAGATCTCAAAGGGCAACTCCCTTAATCTTACCTGGAGGCCTGAACTGGGAAAAAAAAAAGAGGGTTTTATATGACACATATAAACAGCACAAGCTTATCTAATAAAATGAAGGCACAGAAAAAGTTGCTTCTCAGTCTTTGACTATCACCCTCACCCCTATGGCCCTGGCCTGTTGTTAGGCCGACTCACCATCTGTCTCCTCGCTTGCTCTTCATCCTGTCTTCCCTCCTGAGTCACCTTATGCTGTCTGTTTACCCGTGCTTGTTTGCACGACATCCCCACTCCCCATTTTCATCTGCTCCAACTGTGGGACGAATCTGCAACTGTCGCTGCGGGTGGCTGAGGGAGCTGGACCACAACTGTTGC
>JANHFM010007111.1:29529-41255 GCA_032468115.1 Grayia smithii
CATCAGCGTACTGATACCTCACCCCCAAACCACGAATGATCTCACCCAGCGGTTTCATGTAGATGTTAAAGAGCAGGGGGGGGAGAGAACCGACCCCTGAAGCACCCCACATGAGAGGGGCCTCGGGGTCGACCTCTGTCCACCTGTCCACACAAACTGCGAGCGACCCGAGAGGTAGGAGGAGAACCACTTGGGGGAAAGGGGAAACTTTTCTTTTTAATTAGGTGAAAGCACGGGAACTTTTAGAGTCTTTAGAACTCTTGGAGAACTTTCCCCCGTTGTGCCAATATGATGTATTCAATAAATTGTTCTTTGAGGAACATGCCTGCCTCAGAATTCTGCTTTCTATGGGTGCATTACTTGGAACACTGACAATGAACACTGACACCTGCTCTAAAATATACCAGTGAAACATGAACACTAACCTCACTATTGATACAAAAGCTACAAGTGGCACATGGAACGATACATGCTCGCCATTACAAGACAGGATAGAAAGGCCTGCACATGGCTTAGAGAACAAACAAAAGTATACAATATGTTCAAGAGAGTAAAAGACTTGAAATGGAAATGGGCTGGCAAGAAGAACTGATGGCAGGTGGACCAAGGCAGTCATAGAATGGATGCCACTTGATAACTGCTTCAAAACCTGTCTAATATAGCTGACTGTAAGAGCGTAACCAGGATAAAACTGTTGTGAGGGGGACAAGCGGTAGGAGCAGAAATAAATAAGGCTACACAAAATTTCAAATTCAAGACAATTTGATCAAATCATCCTTTCAATCAGAAACTTTCAACTTATTCAGGGCATCAAATCAAATCAGACTCTTCTGAATCCGTGTTGAGATTAAATGGACTTTTATACCAGCAAAGAAACTTTTTAATCAAGTCAAATAAATTATCTCAACTAATGATTCAAACTGAAAATTCAAATAAATTCAACTCACGGAAATGCAAATCCAAATCTGATCTTTAATAATTCACATACTCCAAGTGTTAATATGATTATACTGATACACTAAACTATTTTCCCTTTTTGACAGAATCAAAATTACAGTTCAGCAATGAATTTTAGAGGGCAATGCCCCTGGCTTTGGGAGGTTGCATTGGCTATGAAGTCACATACTGTGCACTGTGGGAAGAGATAATTAATTTCTACCTTGTTAGAATGCTTGGTCAAGGAAATGATTTTAATTTTTTTCAGTTGTTTAAACCTACAACTAGTCACCAGCTGTGTATCCTTTCCAGAAATCCTAATTGTATATGCATGATTGCTTTTAGCCCCCTCTTAAAATAATTTATGTGTGCAGATAAGAATTAATTAGATTTCAGGGTAGTAGACTTTCACAATTAAAAATACTCAGCAATTAGCTGGTCTCACAATTTAGATTTTGCAGATTGTTCTGTGATCTCTAAAGCAGTTATGCTATCCATGAAGCTCCTCTTGTAAGGTCAGAGAGGTCAATATATTTGAGTACTCAAACACTTTGGCCTGGTTTTCATCTGCTCTGTGTCGCTATTATGTTGTTCCATTTATTAAAGTGAAAAACATTCATTGCAGTTCCTTTTAAAGCAGAATGAACCCAACACCTTTGGCACTAAAATTATATGAAGTCTTTGTTCTTTGCTCACTGAATCTAACCCACACAATTAAACAATGCAATCTGCTTCCTCTACAAATAATATTTTTAAGCATATAGGGGTTTGTCCTGACCCCGCAAAACCAGTCTGCTAGATATTCATGATATTTGACAAGCCTAGAGGAATGCTGATTATCAGTAATGGAGAAGGACATTATTGCAAAGAACAAAGAATTGGTTCATCTTATTGTACACAATCGGTTACATTAGGAAAAGAACATCATGATAATGGAAAAAGGAGAAGACTCTAGGAAGTGTCTGCCAATCATTTTGTATCAGAAAGCAAATCAATGTCCTAGTTTAATAAAAAGTGGAAAAGCTAAAACAGAACATGAGGATACAGCTCAGTCTCCAGAAAAATATTCAAAGAGCTTTACAGTAAGAAACTGACTTATCCATTAGATTCCCAATTCTGTATCTCACCCCAAGGCTCAGCCTCATTGCTCTAATTCTGATTAAAATGAGTAGAAAGTTTCTGACTTTTGGGTGAAATAATTAGCCTCTATTGTTTTGTGAAGGAGACAAATTTCTGCTCATTGCTTTTGCAAAAATAACTAGGCACAATTAAACTTTCCTCTGCAATTCCTCTTCTGTATGAATGCTCAAGACATACCAGGCTAGTTTTTTTCACTAAAACTAAGATATGCCTCCCTAGTTTATATGCATATTTCTCCTGCTTATCCAAAAAGATGAAATCGTATCTTCACCACTTCATTTTCTGGAGAAAATGGGTATCAGTTCACAATTCCTAGTCTGAGGGGAGAGGCAGTATCGGTACTGTATCGAAAAGAAAACTGAGATACTTCCTTAGATAGCTGAAGACTCTTTCATAAAGTGTCTCAGGTAATGGTGCTGGAGGATAAGAGAGAAATACAACTCCTAAAGTGGTCACTATCCTTATAACTCATGGGCTTGAGATGAAATAATAACAGCTGTCAAGATGCTCTTTTAAGAGGAAGCATGCAAAAGAGAAGCCGAACGCCCATACTTCCCATAATGTCTCTTTACAACGACACATATAAGAAGCAGATCAGAATGGCCAAACAAATAGATAAAAAGGTTCTCTGGAATTTGGGGGACTCTGGTGGAAAAAAATGGAGGTGGATGGATGGATGCCAAACCTTAATGGGGCCTGAGATGCTACCCTAAGAAAGCATTCTTTCAAAAATCCCAATAATGCAGGAAGTGCATTATTGCACTTAAAGCATTAAAGCAAGGTCATGCTATAGCATTTAAGAAGTCTTAGATAATTAGCGATTGATGCCAATAAAGGAAACCAAGCTCATTAGGTTAGGTCAATGCATAACAGTGAATTCCACTCTATGCAAAAATATGTATTAAACTGTTCATCTCTACAGCAACTCTAGACAAGAACCAAGTTAAATAATACTGTCTCAGCTAGACTTCAATTACAGCTGCCTTGTTCCCTTCCATTTTGAAGGGCCATAGAACTTGGAATGGCTTCTTCGTTAATTTTTATACATTGTGTTTGTAATCTACCCAGTAATGAAAGTCCTCTGGGAAAATGACTAACTTACTGTCTTAACATAATATTGATTATGAAGTAACATTGGTAAGATTTTTTAAAAAAAGGAATTTGAATGAAATCTAAGGCAAAACATGTGTCACAGGTATCAGACTCTCAAAGGTAGAAAGTCTCATAACTCTTAATGGTTTGTGACTGATCTGCCAGGCAGCCCTGACTTAACCTTACAATAAGAAACATTATAATTCTATGTCCTATACAGCATATCATCTGCATGATTGAGAGCCACCTGAAGTTTGGTATAAGATGGGCTGCTATATACAGTAAACATTTTAAATGCATAAATATAAATAAATAAATAAATAAATAAATAAATACATACATACATACATACATACATACATACATACATACATACAAAGGAAATGCCAACTTCCATGTCAGGCAGGCTGACTAGAAAGCAATGCCACCTAATTCAATCTCATTGAAAACCCGTGGTGGTACAATGGTTAGAATGCAGTACTGCAGGCTACTGCCGGCTACTTCTGCTGACTGCTGGCTGCCTGCAATTTGGTAGTTTGAATCTCACCAGGCTCAAGGTTGACTCAGTCTTCCATCCTTCTGAGGTGGGTAAAATGAGGATCCAGATTGTTGGGGGCAATAGCCTGACTCTGTAAACAGCTTAGAGAGGGCTGTAAAGCACTGTGAAGCGGTATATAAGTCTAAGTGCTATTGCTATTGCTATTTGGTTGTCACTTTTATGCAGACCCTTCAATAAACACTTCCAGACTGACACATAACCAATTAAGCAGGTAAGGCTGGCGAAGGTGGGCTGTGCAAAGGCTACAGCTCTGCAAAACAAATTGCCAACCCTTGAAAACCATAGCCATGCACACTTAAATTAGACCTAGAGAGAATAAATGGACAATTAAAATGCTATCTCCATGGCAACATATTTTCCTTTAAGAACCAATACTGATGTATTTGGAGCAGGAATTTAGTCCAGGAAGAAAAAAAGCAAGTTAAGGAGTCCTTGGTGTTCTGAGTTTGTTTTTTTTCTTGCAACCAAGCTAGATAACATCAGTGCTTCAAATATTCTCCTTTATTGGAAAAAAGAACAATAATAACAGTCTGTTTAGATCATGATAGAATCTTCTAAAACTTTATCTTTTTCCTCTGATAAGCTATAGGTAGTGGCTCAACTTAAGACCACAATTGAGCCAAGAGTTTATGCTGCTGAGAAATTTGTTAAGTTAGTTTCACCCCATTTTATGACTTTTCTTGCCACATTTGTTAAGTGAATCACTGCAGTTAAATTAGTAAAATTAGGTTGTTAAGTGAATCTCCCTTCCCCATTGACTTTGCTTGTCAGAATGTTGCAAAAAGATGATCACATGACCCCAGGACACTGCAACTGCCATAAATATGAACCAGTTATCAAGCATCTGAATGTAAATCATGTGACCATGGGGGATGCTGCAACGATCATAAGGGTGAAAAATGGTCGGTAAGTCACTTTTTTCAGTGCAGTTGCAATTTCAACAGTCACTAAACGAACTGTTGTAAGTCAAGGACCACCTGTACAGAGTGCCTGTATCATGTCGGCTGCGACCAAGTGGAACCACATTCCATAACCTTTGTGAATGTAAGTTAACAAAACAATTTGCCAACTGTTCCTTCCTTTCTGACACCATTCCTCTTGGAATAGGGGAATTCTTCACTATCAAAGTGTCTATGTGTTTAAACTAATGTCATCAACATTTTGAAGTGGAAGATTGTGGTGGAATGTAGTTTGGAGTAGTCTCAGAAAGGAAGGGCTGCTTACCAGAGGGCAAAGAGGCAGGGGAGCTTAAAATGTCTAGTAGGCAGGAAGAGAGCAAAGGCAGACCTTCCTTAACGATTCACAGAATATATCTATAGTTATGCAGATAGTTGTTTTAGTGTGGCAAGATTCTGTCTGTATGAGAACAACAATAAATAAACTACTCAGAAGTAACTCCACATGTTGTTCTTTGTTTGTGGGGCCTGCAACATTAGCTGAATCTCTATCAGCAGTTCAATACTGTAAGCCTACAAAAAAATAAATAAATCCAAATGCACTTTAGGATTTCAATACTAGGATTAATTCACTTTTGTGTATTTCAGGAAGTAAAAGTTCTTTTCTGTTCTCCCAAGATCTGATCTAATGTTTTAGAAAGGATTTTGCCAAAATGGAACATGTAACAAAAAAAGTAATGAGGATGACAGTGGACTGGAAACTAAGTCCTGAGAAAACAGGGCATCTTTACTTATGGAAAAAGACTCTTGAGAAAAGATTTTTTCCCATGAATTTGAAGAAACATTGATAGGAGGAGGCCAGGATTTGTTCTCTATTGTTGTAGACTACAGATATGAAAAAAATGCTTTATGTTATAGGAGGATAAATTCCAACTGAATGTGAACAAAATCTTCCTAATGTTAACAATATTTCATCAATGGAATCAATGACTAAGGCAGAAGACTGCCAGCATTTTATTGGATGTATTCAAGCAGGAATTGAACAAACATGATCAAGGATCCTTTAATTTGGATTCCTGCAGTAAGCAGAGAGGAGATGGACCAAAAAACTCCTTCTAACTTTATGATTTAACATTTAGACATATCCTAAACTAAGCATCATATATTCCTGCAAAGATTTTCTTCTTTTCTTAAATAATAATTTTAGCTAGACATCTTGACTGTTCAACCATCTTCTTCCCATTTACCCAGCCAGGAAGTGATTGATGAAAAATGGAAAATCTGAGGACTGGAGGATCTTCTCACATCCTTCACTAGTCCTAAAGACTATGAACCACCAAATATCTTGAACTTCATCTCTTGAAGTCCCTGCTTGAAAATAGCACTTCAGGCATCCATGTTACCCAAGATAAACTATAACATTCTAGAATGTTGCTGAACTACAACTCCCAACATCCTTCTTTAAAGTCTGTGTTTCTTAAGGATTCTGGGAATCGTATTTCAATGTCTAAAGTACTACAGGTTGCGTGTTGCTCATTTCTCCGTAATGGCATAGCTGCTCTCAGTTCTGATACAGAAGGCGGAAGTAGACAGTGGAGATTGTATTTGGGGTTTGGAGGAAGATTTGAAGTTCCATGATTACATCAACAACAGTTCATCTCTACTACAGAGCAGGACTAAAAAAACTGAAAGGTTTTTTTTATAAAAAAAATTAGTTCAGTTTGCCAACCTCAAATCAAACCACTACCATGTTAACATTCTCTTGTATGTTCCATTTCCACCAATAGGAACAAAAATAGAAGTAGAGTAGTTGAAAGACTGTTTGTAAAACTTTTGAGGACAAGTAATCCATAAGGGTGATACATTCAAGAAGGAAAAGTTACAGGATCAATAAGTTAGAGTTGGGTTAATCAAAACAGTTGCCCCAAAATCTAATCTCATCCGCCTAACTTTTCCCTGAAAATGATCTTGTGCAATCCAGAATATAGTGCAATAAACAGGGAGTAATCACAAATTGCTTTGGATGAACTACACAACATAAAAAACGGATAAAAGAAGCAAAGCCAACCACAAGCTAGAAAAAATATTCATATTATATAACACAACAAAAAGAAGCTTTTTAATTATTGTTTCCCAGAACCTTTCATTACTTCCTTTTGTAGAGCACATTTGAAGATTGAAGTCTCTAGTCTGGGTAGAAAACAATGAGGTAGGGAAAGAATCAACTGGATGATATACAACTCAAATTTTGATAAGCAGAGCTGAAGGATGGAAAAAATGTTTTTTTATTGTTTAGTCTAGGAAACGGTGTACAGTTCAAATAAAATATGCAGCTGATGAATAACAGGAATTCATGAATACACTTTATTAGGAAGATACTTAATGTGCAGTTTACCATCAACTCTCTTTTCCTTCCTCAAAAGTCCAATTTCCATAATGGCCAGATTTTACAAGGGAAGTCTTTGCACTTTCATTTTAGAAGCTGCCTTGAGAAAATGACATATCTCAGTTAAAAAAAACCTCCTTTGATAATTGAATAACAAGCTTTCTTTCAAAGTGTTTAATGAAACACTTACCTGAAGGTAGGTTATTAGCAGTTTGTATGCTAATTTAAAGTTGAAACAGTATCTTCCGTGCAGTTTTAATAAAAGTGCTGCTTTATAAAAATGTAAATGCTGAACCACATTTGTAACCACATTTAGAAAAGGTCACTTACTATCCAATGAGTCAGAAACGTGCATAGGATGTCTTATGTACCCATTAATTGCCAGGAAACCATCTAAAACCCTTTGGATAATGCATCACAGAGATCAGAAAGATAAGCCTGGAATCAGGAAACACATCTTAGCCATCTGGAATCCCAGGAAGTCAAGCTTAACGTACCATCGTCATCTGTGGGATTCAGGGGGTTTGACTTCAGTGTGAAGATTTTTCGCAGTTTACAGTTGGCTGAAACAATAATGCCATCCAAAGACTGAAAAACAGCGCCTTTGAATATCTCACTGGTAAATGCCACCAGGTCAATGCACAAATTGCACCACTAAGGGAGAGGGGAAAAAAGTTTAGAGACATATTTGTAAAAACTAATTTTCAATAAAATACACCATTAAAAACCAACTGTATTTATTGCTTGGTTTATATGCGACTCCGGTCTTGTCTGCCTCTAAATAGCCTAAATGCATAGAGTTAGGAACGTAACAGGTTTGAGTTCATGCAAGCAAAAAAAGAGAGAATAAGTCATAATTTTGAAAACTGTCTCTCAAAATTTCCTGAACAATGAAAAAAAAATTAGCTTCTTCAGTGCTGACATTTTTAATGAAGAATAGACATCAACCTGTTTCAGAGATATTTCCATTTATAAACAGAAATACCACATGGGCAAAAGAGTAGAGGGAGCAGTAGCAGCTTTTTATTGGCTTGCCCATTGACTTTCCCTGAGGGAAGCTGACAGGGAGTGTTGGAAATAACAATCACGTGACTGTGGCTGACCACAGCAGCAGTGTAGAGGCATTGAAGTGACCACAACTTTGCCAAATTTCAATCCCACAGGAGTCATGGGTCCTCGATTTTGTCCACATTTTAAAAATTATTCCATCTGAGGTAGATTGATTCAAAAATGTTGCCCTATAGCCTCTAGATCAGGGGTGTCAAACTCAAGGCCTGCAGGGTGGTTAGATCTGGCCCGCAGGGTCGCCCTGGAAACAGCAAAGGAGTGGCCCATGGGCCTTGAAAAAAAAAGAAACAGAAGGAAGCAAGGCTATAATGACTGGGAGGGAGGGTCTGAGGGAAGTCCTGCCTTAGCACTTGGCCACCACAGGTGCCCCCAACATGAATGGCATTGAGCTGGTCATGCCCCCCCCCCAAGGTCAAACACAACCCTGATGCGGCCCTCAATGAAATTAAGTTTGACACCCCTGCCCTATATTATACTGTTTTGCCCAACTGAAGGTTACAAATCAGGTGTCAATCAAACAGATAAGAGTTTTAGTATTCTACAGATATTATGCAAAAATCCCAAATGGAAATATCAAATCAAATCATGAGATGTGAACCATTATAGATAAAGAAAAAACGCTTAATAAAGGCAAGTCAAAGTAGTGCAGATTAGACTATATAGTCAAAAAGTGGTAAAACCCAATTCACTAGCATGTAAGTAATTAAATTAAATTAAGTAATTTAACTTAAGGTTGATGTATCAGCTGTTCAGGTACTTTTTAAAAAGCTAATTATTCTGGAACTACCGTAATTATTTTTGTTGAAATTTGAGCACATTTTCCTATAGCTGCTTACTACAAGGCCATTCTGAGATGGCTTACCATCAGGTTCTTAAAATCAACTAAGTTATGTGTGTCAGTTATGAAAACTAAAATTCTATATGTCCTGCTCTGCAAACTAAGGCTAATTGTGGATATAAAGCTATAGGTTACATAATAATATAAAAATTCCACATCAGTGAAATGTTATTTTAATGATTGGTTTGCCAACTCCTTCAACCAGGTTTTAAGCGACCATTTGAGTTCATTAATAATAATCCCCCAGATTACATAAACCTCTGTGTGCCATTGTGCTCTGTTGAACCTCCACTTATCTGACAGAAGAGGCTAATTTTTCTATCATTTTTTAATAAATAACCAAGCCTAAAAGGATTTGGTGATCGCTTGTGCCATGATTCCAGAACACAGGTTTTCAAACTTGGCAGCTTTAAGACTTGTGGACTTCAACTCCCAGAATTCTCCAGCCAGCATAGCCACAAGTCTTAAAGTTGCCAAGTTTGAAGACCTCTGCTCCAGAATGATCCCAATAGATAAATAGATGTATCAGTTGTTCCCAATTTTCCTAGTCCTTAACTCAGAGAAAATACAAGACCATCAGTGCTCTCTCAATGGCTATAGGGATGGTCTGAATGTATCTTTCCAGAATTTGCCAAAATGATGAGATTAAGCCAGTAATCAAATATATGAACATATGCATGAACACAATACAATTCTTGCATTATCTCCTTTTTTTCCTATGTAACATTTCTTTCAGGTAAGGCTGACTATTGATGACTTCATGAATACACATATGTAGTTTTCTTCACACCAATGAACAAGTGGCTCGTCAATATTTAGGTTTTGGGATTTTGTTTTTCTAATTTCTCAGTTTCACCTACAATTTTAGTTTTTTTCCTGGAGGTTTCCAACCCGCAAGATTTAGCTGTACTTTGCTTCTAAGGAAGGGAACTATTTGTTTTAAGGTAAATTTAGTTTTAGGTAGTTTTTAGATATTATTCACACTGTGATAGCACCAGCAGCAGCACTTAGACTTATATACCATTTCATAGTGCTTTCCATCCCTTTCTAAGTGGTTTACAGAGTCAGCATATTACCACCAACAATCTGTGTCCTCCTTTTACTGAAATAAGGATGGAATGATGAGGAGGCTGAGTTAACCTTGAGCCAGTCAGAATTGAATTGCTGTCAGTTGGCAGAATTAGCCTGCAATACTGCATTCTAACCAGTGCACCACCACAGCTCTTAATGAAGGGTGCATTAAAATAATAAAGATGTTTTGTCCTTTGGACATACCCTCCCCACATGTACTGACTTGTTTATGAACTGATATCTTGGCCAGTATCAGATATTGTGTTTAACCTCTCATAAATGTGTCTCTATAAAGTTAAGTGTTAAAGATGCACAGGGGTAAATATGTGGTGCTTTTTGTAGCCAATGATTACTTTTCTTTTTTCCTTTCTTGATCTAAAGTGGAAGACCATCACTGGAATTAGGTAAAGGTAAAGGTTCCCCTCGCACAGATGTGCTAGTCGTTCCCGACTCTAGGGGGCGGTGCTCATCCCCATTTCAAAGCCCAAGAGCCAGCGCTGTCCAAAGACGTCTCCGTGGTCATGTGGCCGGCATGACTCAACACCAAAGGCGCACAGAACGCTGTTCCCTTCCCACCAAAGGTGTTTCCTATTTTTCTACTTGCCTTTTTTACCTGCTTTAGAACTGCTAGGTTGGCAGAAGCTGGGACAAGTCACGGGAGCTCACCCCGTTACGCGGCACGAGGGATTCGAACTGCTGAACTGCCGACCTTTCGATCGACAAATTCAGTGTCTTAGCCACTGAGCTACCATGTCCCTTGAGTTAGTTATATATCTACTTAACTGTCATCTCATCAAACCCTCACCTAGCTGGATAACCAGGATGTCATAGACTAGAGCAGGGGTCTCCAACCTTGGCAACTTTAAGCCTGGAGGACTAACTCCAGAATTGCCCAGCCAGCTTTGCTTACTCTCTTGTCATCCCTTCCTCTGCAATCTCTCCACTTTGGCGGGTAAGAGAAAAAGAAACGGACACGTCTGGCTGAGGAACTCTGGGAGTTGAAGTCCACAAGTCTTAAAATTGCCAAGGTGATCTAGTCCACCTCCTTGTACCAATTCAAACAAATGGTCCACTCTCTTCTTAAAAACCTCCAGCGATGGAGCACCCACAACTTCTGGAGGCAAGCAGTTCCACTGGTTAATTGTTCTTACCGCCAAGGAATTTCTCCTTCATTCTGGGTTGCTTCTCTTCTTGGTTAGCTTCCATCCATTAACACGATATGTGAGATGAAAACAGATGTTTGCTCTCGATTCGAAGCTTGTTTCAATTTAGTTTCTGAACGTCTCGTTACCAGTCCAGGTAACGTCATCAGCGGGATTTTCTTCTCCTATTCCCCTTAGCTTATCAATGTTTTGTGTGCCAGTGTGGTGAGTTGGTCGTGGGGTTGGTTGTTCGCTTGGAGCTATATTTAAATTCTGAGCAGCGGATTGGTCCTCTTGTTGACTGATCGTTTGAATAGTCTGTTTGTTTGTTTTTTTACATATCCATATGTTAGATCTAAATCGAGGTATCAAAGTATGCTGGTATTCTACCAAAGGAGATATCTAGATATCTGGTCTAGATATCTAGAAACTAATTTGAAACAAGCTTGGTGAACAAACCACGGCCAAAATCTAAAACCCCAGCAGTGTTGTACCCTATGACTCATTCCGAATGTATCTTGTCTTTCATGTACACCGAGAGAGTCTGCACCAAGACAAATTCCTTGTGTGTCCAATCACACTTGGCCAATAAAGAATT
>JANHFM010007112.1:31052-42456 GCA_032468115.1 Grayia smithii
GTGCATGGCAATAAGGCCAAGTGCTTATTTCAGGTTTCAAAAAAATATAAGACAGGGTCTTATTTTTGGGGAAACACCTTATTTGCATATTGCAATACTGCACTTTAACAACTACTGGGATTCATGATTATATAAACATGTGAATTGTTAAATGGAGCTTTTGAGGAACAGGGGGGCTGTTTGTTGTAACTTTAAACAGTCCCTAAGCGATCAGTTGTAAATCAAGGATTTCCTATGTTTGAATGATAATTTATGATTATTATATTTGCAAAGCAAAAATAACTCAACTGCTTGGCTTATGAAAGCAATATATGGAAATAATCCCTAGTTAATACCAAATATGATTCAGATGCATTCCATTTAAATAAACTCAAATTCAGAAGTATCCTGGAGCAATTGTTACCCTTTTTAAATTACTTAATGTTTTAAAAGCTAAACTACGTTGTATTCTTAACATTTCTACAATATAGATTTAAAATCAGCTTTCCATTACAAATTAAGTTTGATTTCTGTGCAAGTTTAAAGAATAACTTAGCTTCACACTGAAAAACCCAATTACACAGATTACATGTGTAATAGAGTATATGTAAACTTTTGGACCCGTTGTTCTTTCACTGCAGTTGGCAGAACAAGAATGAATAAAGGAACAGAAATAGTGGTCTTCTAAATTTATTGTTGTTCTTGCTCTTTCTAAATAGTTTTTCCTCCTTCATTAATTTTTCCCTGTGTCTCCAATATGCTATAGCTCTATATTGCTATAGTTCTATAACTGAATACTAAATTAAAATCATTGACAAAGTGTGATTGATCATCATTATTTAATCACAGTTTATTCATCATGGATTGACTTCTGGTTTTGTTTATTTTCTCTTTCTGTAGCCTGATCAGGAAGTGATCACAACACCAGATACTGGCAGTCTCTCATCTCCTCTCATAGACACTGAAAGAAATTTAGGCCTGCTTCTTGGTCTACATGCTTCCTATCTAGCAATGAGTACACCACTTTCTCCAGTGGAGATTGAATGTGCTAGTAAGAATTTTTACAGTTTTACTTTAAATATAAATATATAAGGATTGGTCTGTGTTCTATAATACAGTGAACCTGTTAAAAATAAGAGCTAACTTTTAAGATTCAAGAAATAAAAGCTCTTTATGATATACTGCATTATTTGTTTTTTTTTTTTTTTTTAAAAGCCAGGTTTACTCCTTGGCATTTTTAATGTAAATAAACAAAATTTGTTTAAAATTTAGCAAAAATGAGGTGTCTCAGTCTATAGGAAATATTTCCAGTTGGGAATATATTTTATTGAACTATAGTACAGACCAATAGTGTTGCTTTGGTATTAGAAGCTTTATATTAATACTAGAATTATATAGGCAAAAAAATGGATGGCATAGAGTCCCTGCATTTCTCAAACTGTAAAAAGCTTATCTCTTAAAATTTGGCAGTAACAAAAACAATAAGAACAATTTATTAAACTTGTATGCCTCCTGATTTCCAGCATCCCTGGACAGTTCTCAACAATCAAAGAAACTTCTGCTTTTGAATAATTTTCTTTTAAGTTTATTTTTAAATAATTACTTAACAAAGCTACTAGAATGTTTAAATGTATTTCTTTATAGGGTGGTTGAAGTCCTCTATTTTTTCTGGAGGCTTGCAAACTAGTCAGATACATTATAGTTACAATGAAGAAAAGGATGAAGACCACTGTAGCTCTCCTGGCAACACCACACCAAACAAGTCAAAGATGTATTCCCATCGACTAACTTTGACTGACCATTCGCAGCCTTTTCTGCAAGCTATTGCAGACAACAATATTCAGGATCACACTGTGAAGGTAAGAGTACTTTGTCTTAAGAATAAAGATGGGCTGTTCTGGGCACTGGAATTGCTAATTTAATTATTGCTTGGATTGCTATAAATCTTTGGACTGTTCCATTGTTAAACCAAAGCGTTTGATATCTCAAGTTTTAAACAGTGTTTTGGAGATAATTACTGTATACTATTTAGGGCTGCGAGTAAGAGCTTACTGGTCCAGACACATCATATTAGTGTAAATAAATGGGTTTTTATAACATGGGAGGTGCTGAGTTTTTCCTATCAAGGCCATAATTGCTGTAATGAATGGAATGCATGCTATCGGATGCTCCTAGTCCTTGTTTTTTATGATGTTTTGACACTGTCACTTCTGGGATAGATAGGAAAGCCTGAAAAATTTTAAAAAGTAACAATTATCTAATAAAAGGGTTCTCTTATGATGATCTTATTTCTCTTTCTAGTCTTTCAGCCCTCTCCCCATATCTGCTGTTTTTGTTCTGAAAGTAATGCTGAGTCTAGCCTTGTTCCATGCCCTCCATAGATCATGCAAGAACATTATCCTGCATAACTGCAGAGTGATTAGGCTAGAAACTTCTTCTGCTTTTGTAAAACTACAATTAAAGAATATTGAATAAAACTATAAAACTGCTCATCTGGCAGTACTTCTGAGTGTTTTTGTTTTTGTTATTTTTTTTTGCCTTAATGTATTGTAAGAATACAGTTATATCCTAACTTAGGAGGATATGGTTCCATCTATATGTAAGAAAAGAGAATGTAGGAGAATCTTTCTTGAGATTCTGATATATAATTCACAATGCTTTTTCAGTTATTTGATTTCATTGAATTGTTTTTGTTTGAGTTCTACAACGTCATAAATCCTACTAAGTGTATATTTTTTAATCTAGGACTTCTTATGTCAAGTTGAGAGGTACTGCAAACAGTGTCATTTGACAACACCAATTACATTCCCTCCTGAGCACCCAGTAGAAGAAGTAGGACGTCTGTTGTTATGTTGCCTTCTCAAGCACGAGGATTTAGGTATCTGTATTATACCTAAATAGAGTTATTTCAGAGTAGCACTGTAAAAATTATAGGGCACTGAGAGGAAGGAGACAATAATTAAATGCAATCAGGTGTGAGGTGCTAAAAACTTATTAGAGGTTACATTGCTCTAGCATGGCATGGGCAAAGTGCTGTATGTTATCATATGGCAGTCAAAGTGCTGCTTATTATTCTAGATTCCATTTGGAATATAAGATTGTGTAGGAAAATTGGGGTTAGTATGATAATACAACCTTTTGGCATTCCAGCCTTCAAAACAAGCTGAGACAGAATAGATAGATTCTTAAATATGTTAGAAGATCTTCTGTCTTGGGGAATGTAGAATGCAACAATCTTTGTTTCTTCCCAATATGGATTTAATCAACATGCTTCCAAATTGTTGAGTAGTTTCAAATTGTTGAGTTGTATTGTTTGAGCTGGGCAGACTTATAAATCCAGAAGAAAAAATGCTTACCTTTGTTGTAAAAAAGGTACTAAGAAGGATGGAGATGCTTCTCTCATTACATAGTTTACTATGGGGAAACCAAAATTGCAAAGTGTTTGGTCTAGCACAGTGGTCTCCAACTTTTCCAGCTTGGTGGACTGGTGGGGGCAGAGGGGATGGTTTTCCCTGCATGCACCGCTTTCGCAAATGCAGCTTCGCACATGTGCACTTGCCCACTACTTCCGTGGTCCAGTTCTGAATGGGCTGCAGCCCAAGGGTTGGGACCTCTGGTCTAGCACATACTTGGATAACTTTTCTTCCTAATCCTATTAAACTTTAAATTGCTAATGCTCTTAAACTCTTTTTCTGCACTGGGAAAATAATAAATTTTTGGTTGGACAAGTGGGGCAGCAGACTATGGCTGTGGAGTGGGGGAAATAGTTGTCTTTTATGTTCTTCCACAACAGTTCAAAAAGAAAATTCTCTGCCATTTCAGATAAGAGTATCAGGAAGAAAGAACTCATTGTCTTACTGTTTTATTGTATCATTTCATTTCCTATTATATTTTTGCTTATTCTTTTTTGAAGGTCATGTAGCACTTTCTCTTGTTCATCCTGTTATGCTTGGAGTTGACCAAGTGAAACACCGAATACTTCCAAAATCTGTAGCAGATGTTTGTCGCGTTGTCTATCAAGCAAAATGTTCACTGATCAAAGTAAGTATGGAGTCAGCAGCATCCTTTCTTAGTTCTAATAACTGCTGTTGCTAATTAAATTATGGACTGATTCATGTGCATTATTATTTTAAGACCCATCAAGAACAAGGAAGATCTTACAAAGAAGTCTGTGCTCCTGTTATTGAACGCTTGAGATTTCTCTTCAATGAACTGCGCCCAGCAGTGTGCAATGATCTCTCCATCATGTCCAAACTTAAAAGTCTTAGTTCTTTGCCCCAGTGGAGAAGGGTAGTCCAGAAGATAATTAGAGATAAGAGAAAAAAGAAAGGTAAAACAATGGCTTAAATATGATTTACAGAGGATGTACTGGAGAAGACGTGATTCTTATTTGTTGACGTAATAGAATACAATGAATTTTGGGTTGTTCCTAAGTAAGTCTTTTATACCTACCTCAATAAAAAAAAGGCATGATCAATTTACCCCTCACTGCTTTTATGGCCAGTTCCTAATGGGGCTCCATATTGTAAATTCAAAAGATAATGCAATTAGCAAGAATAGATTGAGAAATATGATCCTCTGCCACAAACAACTGCTATTCACTTCACTGATTTTTTTTTCTAGACAAAATTTAAACTTTTGCTTCTTAGGAAATACAGATTTATTCAATTATTATGTTTTGCATGTCTGGGTTTTTCTTAAAGCATCTTTTTTTCTGCTAGCTCCTAAAAAATCCGAAACTTCTGATGTGGGGGAATCCAAAATTGGAAATGAGGAAAGTGATTTGGGAGAGTCATGTATGATACCTCATAGTCCAGTGACAACTGATAAAAGGCCTTTGTCCATCAAATCACCTAAGGTAGATATAAAAAAGGATGCATGCAGTAAGATGTAGTTGTTACTGAATGTTTAATATTTACTGTATTTTTTGGAGTATAAGATGCACTGGAGTATAAGACAGACCTTAGTTTTTGGGGAGGAAAATAAGAAAAAAGCTGACTGGCGGGTGGATCGACCTCCTGGAATACTCCTAATCAGCTGTTCCCAGAGGTGAATTTTAGCAACAGGTTCATTGGTTGTGAGCTCTGTGCCCTGTTTTTTTTTCTGCCTCTGAAACTTCTGAAACTCTGTTTCAGAAAAAACTTTTTTTTTTGCCTCTGAAAGCCTCCGAAACGGAGCTTCAGAAAAAAAGCCTCTGAGGCTTTTTTTACTGAAGCTTCTTTCAGAGGCTTTTTTTCTGAAGCTCTGTTTTGGAGGCTTTTTTTCTGAAGCTTCTTTCAGAGCTTTTTTCAGCCTCCGAAATCTCCATTTGAGAGGCTGGGCAGGGCTACATTCGGAGTATAAGACGCACCCAGATTTTCATCCTCTTTTTTGGGGGAAAAGATGTGTCTTATATTCCGAAAAATACGGTATATATAAGAGCCACTTTAATGTAATCTGTGTATGCATCCTAAGTGCTGTAAGTCACCCAGAGTTGTTTCTAGTTTCATTACTAGATGGGTGGCAAATAAATTCAATAAACAAATAAGTAAGTAAGTATGGATTGTGGGAAGATTTTTATAGTATCTTTTAAAGAACCTGATTAGTTGGCATATTTTTATGTATGTTTATGTGCACAAGCTGCTGAAAGCACTCTGAGAGGAAATGGAAGTTATGCATTTAAACTATACATAGAATATCCTTATCAAATATTACTTTCCATAATTTACATCAGGATGGGTATACACAACTCTAAATGCGTGTATGTGTGGCTTTCATATCTCTCTCTCTCTCTCTCTCTCACTGCTATTGTCAGAAACTACCGATAATTTCTATTATGAGATGGGAAATCTAGCATAGGCCCTCAAATAAATTTTGCAGTTAAAAGAAAAATCCCATTCATTCCAAAAAGAAAGCCCAACTTCCACTCACCTACAGCCCCCATCTACTTTGCATGAGTTATGTAGCCCTGTAGTTGACTGTAGTCATAAAAAAAGGTCCTTTCCTAGCTGACAATGTACAATATTCTGTGTCCTTAATAGCCTTCCTGTTGATAACTATGGAATTTTTATATTCAATTCACTTTGGGGGGATTATTTCTTGATGCAACACTGTGGTGTTTTTGTGTATTGCTGTGTTCATCATCAGATGTATCTGTAAAGTTTTTCTTTTCCCTTGGAGCATAAGTTGTAAAATTCAATATCTCAATGTGTTATTAGGGTTATTGTTTTCAGCCTGAGACCTCAGTTATTAATTCATAGTAATGCACTTTTAACTTCTTAGGATAAATGGCAGCCGCTGATAAATACAGTCACAGGTGTTCACAAATACAAGTGGCTGAAGCAAAACGTCCAAGGGTTATATCCCCAGTCTGCTTTACTCAACACCATAGTTGAATTTGCTCTGAAAGAGGAACCCGTTGATGTAGAAAAAATGAGGAAGTGCTTATTAAAGCAGGTAAACTCTTACTTTCTTTATTGTAGCTGAGAACTTACTGTATAAGAAACTTATAAAGAGGTGATGCTTTATCTCTGTTTTGCAGCTAGAGCGAGCTGAAGTTCGATTAGAGGGGATTGATACAATTCTAAAATTGGCTGCCAAAAGCTTCTTGCTGCCTTCTGTGCAATATGCTATGTTCTGTGGATGGCAAAGACTTATTCCAGAAGGAATTAATATAGGGTAATCTTTCCCTTAGCTCTTTTCTTTCTGTTCTGTTGAACATTTTGTAGAGTTGTGCATGTGGAACATAAAATCAAGACTAAAGATTTTAGAACTGAGCCAGGTTGGCTAGGGACTTGGGTAATATAGGTAGTCCTTGATTTATGACCACAATTGAGCCCTCATATGTTAAGTGGATAACTGCAATTGTCACTTGTTAAATTAGTAACATGGTTATTAAATGAATCTGGCTTCTCCATTGACTTTGCTCATCAGAAGGTAGCAAAAGATGGTCACATGACCCCAGGATACTTCAACTGTCATAAATATGAACCAATTGTCAAGCATCCAGATATAAATCACGTGATCATGGGAATGCTACAACGGTCATAAGTGTGAAAAATGGTCATGTCACTTTTTTCAGTGCTGTTGTAACTTCAAGCAGTCACTAAATGAACTGTTGTAAATTGAGGACTACCTGTATAGTATAAGAGACTTGTGCTAAAGGAAGAAAACATAAATCATAATTTTAGAGCAGCATTGAAGTGTCTTGGAGCATCTACTTTCCTAGAACTAATATAAAGTCAGTAATGTGAAACCTTTTGAAAAAAACCAGAGTATAGCTATGTTAGGTTTGCTAGTGCAGCATATGCTCCATTTGTAATACTTTATGTTATATTTCAAAATCCTGAAATATTTTTTTAAATTGTTTTTAATCTACAAAGAGAGCCTTTAACAGACTGCTTAAGGGATGTTGATCTGATTCCACCCTTTAACCGCACGCTTCTGGAAGTTACCTTTGGAAAGTTGTATTCGTGGGCTGTTCAAAATGTTAGAAACATTTTGCTTGATGCTAATAGCAGATTTAAAGAATTAGGTGAGTCCTTCCAGGTATTTACTCTGAGTTTTGATTTGTTAAAACTCATTGGTGTTACTTTCATGAATTTGTATGATAGTGCAAACTGTAATTTAAATTTTGAAGTATAGTTGCCAATTATGTCTTATAGGATATCTGATAAGCTTCCCTTTTTTTTGGATAATATAACAGACATGGAGAGGGAATGAATCATATAGATTTGTATCTATGTTGCCTTTCCCAGTTGCTTCTGAGTTTAGACACTTTTATTAAATAAACAGAAATAGAAGATCTGCATTGATATATCCTGAAGTCTTAATTATCTGATTCCTTGTTTGAAATTTGATTGGTTTGTATGTTTGAGTACTGTGGACTCATGGGCCATAATATTATTTATACCTGCATTGTCTATTGAGATAAAGGAGGAATCTTGTATCTGTATGTGTGTGTTTTGGAGTTTCTAGTGTATTGTCTGCAACCAGAAATAATAGTAAAAATATTTTGGCAGAAGTGTTCTATAGGTCATTTATTTAAGCTAATAAATATCTTGGATTTTTTTCACTTTTCACCTAGGAATCCAGCCTGTTCCTCTGCAGACTATAACCAATGAGAATCCTGCAGGACCAAGTCTTGGAACTGTCCCACAAGCACGTTTTTTATTGGTCATGCTTAACATGTTAACTTTACAACATGGTGCAAATACCTTGAACCTTCTTCTCAATTCTGGCATGTTGGCATTAATGCAAACCACACTGAGGCTAATAGGTATTTGCAGATCTGTCTTCCTCTAGCTTTTCCTCCCCTGCTCAAAAAATTAGAAAAAAATAAAATGTCTTTTTCATTGTTTCTTTACTATTTTGTGGAAATATTTTAATAGTTTTAGAATTTATCTATTAATGGCTAAATGCAAGGTGTGTATATCTCAGTAAATCTCTTGTTAAATTAGGACCTAGCTCCGATAATGTGGAAGAAGATATGATTGCTGCATCCCGGGGTGTTTCTGCTACAGTCCTAGAAGAGTCCAGGAAGGAAAGCACTCCAGTTCAGCTTCCTGTTTCTGGACCAGAATTGGCAGCCATGATGAAGATTGGTACTAGAGTGATGAGAGGAGTAGATTGGAAATGGGGTGACCAGGTATTACCTTTGTCAATATTGCACTTATTTGCCTTATATCTGCCCAGAGTCACCTTGTGGGGGAGATGGGTGGCATATAAGTGTAATAAACAAACATATAAATTGAATTTGAATATAATCTTGGTTATTATATATTTTAAACATTTCTGCTTTCCTAAGGATGGACCGCCTCCAGGTTTGGGACGGGTAATTGGAGAACTGGGCGAAGATGGCTGGATTCGAGTGCAGTGGGACACCGGCAGTACCAATTCTTACCGGATGGGAAAAGAGGGGAAGTATGATCTGAAGCTAGCCGAACCGCCTCCTGCTTCACAACCTGCAACTGAAGACTCTGACACTGAGGATGATTCTGGTAAGAAAGTTTGGAGTTGAGGTCACTGACATTTTAGTATCTACATATTCTATGGTGGGAATGGATGTAATCGCCTCAAATTTTCTTCTATCTTCTCTCTTTTTTCAATCAAAAGACTCAAAGTATTAAAAGAAAATGCTTGGTAATATGGGAAGGAAGGAAGAAAGGAATAGGGAGGGAAGGAGGGAGGGGGAAGGAAGGAAGGAAGGGAAAGGAAGGAAAGGAAGGAAGGAAGGAAATAAGGAAGGAAATAAGGAAGGAAATAAGGAAGGAAGGATTTCTGTAGCTCCTGGCCAGTTTCCCACAAACTCGGTGGGGAAGCCAACAGGAAAGTGGAAGTTGCTCTCAATGACATTTTGTCCTCGTGTGGTCATTCTATTTCTCTGTTTAGGTAAGAAAAATACCTTTAAAAGGATGATTTGATGGGTCATAGGTTGTCTAGTGTTCTATTATTATCCTATTTGAAATTATTAGTATATCAAAGAAGGGGTGATATATTTGTACATCAAACAAAGGGTGATATATTAGTACATTCTAATGTGAATCAAAAACTTTATCATTTATCTTTCTGCTCCCCTATAATGTTTCAAAGACATAAGAGTTCTTTCAGTTTGCTTTTCTTTGTTATTTGCACTAGCAGTGTTAGCTATTCTTTCTGAATTGTGTTTGTTTTGACATGCATGATAAAATAAATTGAATAGTCTATCTTCTTTTGTGATTAACACATCTATTCTTGAGGAAATACTATGATTTTTTGTACTGGTCATAACTAAAATACTAAGTTCATATTACTGACTTTATGTAGAGTGACTGAAAATGAGGGAGCTGAAATACATTAACCTTGTTTTCAGTAATTTATTATGACTCTTGTTTTAGAAGGGGAACACGCTGAGAAAAATCTCCATCCTACGTCCATGATGCTGACCAGCACAGTGAATCTTCTGCAAACACTCTGCCTTTCTGCTGGCCTTCATGCTGAAGTAATGCAGAATGAAGCAACGAGAACTTTGTGTGGATTGCTCCGCATGCTGGTAGAAAGTGGCACGACAGAAAAATCATGTAAATCCAGTGTATATTCTTGCTTTCTGTTGTATTCACCATCCAAGTATCAGTAAAACAAGAATGTTATGTGTTTATTTGGTTTATTCATTCATTTTAGCACAATCTGGTAAAATGATCTAGAGAATGATTAACTAATCCACACATTAAAAAATTATAGTTATAGGTCACAGAATTATAATCTCCCACCCCAGAAATAATAATATCAGTTAATTATATTCAGTCATATTAACTTTACAAGCTGCAAATTCTGAATAGAAGAGAATTTTTTTATGTTTTGAATTTTGAACGTTTTTTTCTGAATGAAACCAGAGAGTGGACCAGACTGATTTCATTAAGGCTTTTTCAGAGAATAAACACCCCTGAAAAGCAGTGCATTTTAGCTTTTCTCCTTTACTTCCCAGAAGAGGAGAGCTACTGGTTGTTTTTCCTGACATGACCAAACACAGGTTAAGCTTGTACTGTAGGTAACTAAATGACAAGTCATTAGGGACTTCATATGTCTAAATTTGTGCCTGGAAGCCAGTGAAGAACTCAAAGCACAAGTGTAATGTGGCTCCACCAACAGCTGCCAATTAGTATGTGGGCTGCCGCAGTTTGGATCACTATAGTTTCTGAGTAACCTTTAAAGGCAAGAGAACATTTCAGAAGTTTAGTCAGTTCATAAGTTATTGTGCCTTAAATGTTCATCCTTTACAGAATGAAAGATCTTTGGTGTAACTTGCTTTTTAATGCTTCTCTTTTATAATTGTTTGTAAGAGTTTTTTTTGTTTAGATTCATTACAGTAAAGTAAAATGAAATATAGAACAAGGTTTCCCTCTCTAGTCATAAAAAAGGGAAGAAGTCTCCTCCCTTTTAAGGCCCATATTCTCCATCTTTTAGAGGAGCAGTAGGAATTTCTACCGTGTAATCAGAAATATGATTACACCAATGTTGATTACTATTCAGTCATTGTTAATTATTTGCAGCTTCCTTGCCAAATACATTAGTTAACAAAGAGCAACACCAGAGCTGGTGTACCCTGGGATTCATCCGAAGCATAGCACTGATGCCTCAAATGTGCAGCACTCTTAGTACATCACAATGGATAACACTGCTAATGAAAATTGTAGAAGGACATGATTCATTTACTGCTGCATCTCTCCAACGACAGGTAACAGTATATAATGTTTTAATGATCAGTGGTTGATTCATAGTATAGTTTTAAAGCTGTCTTTTACAGCTTTGTTATAACTTAGAAGCAGGTGTCTTAGAAGATCAGTGTGAATGTGTAGTGTGGCTTTGTCCTTGCATCTACTTTAGAATAGAACAGAATAGAATTCTTTATTGGCCAAGTGTGATTGGACACACAAGGAATTTGTCTTGGTGCATGCTCTCTCGGTGTACA
>JANHFM010007113.1:12742-23651 GCA_032468115.1 Grayia smithii
CTCTTTATTTTAACTGGAAAAGTTGGGGGTCGTCTTATATGCCCAGTCGTCTTATACGCCGGAATATACGGTATTTATTTCCCTAACTTGATTTCAGTATATTACCTCTTAGATATCTTGGATAGTTTATATTAATTACAAAGCTAACTAATGGTAACATCAAATCAGCCAATTCAGTTTTCATACTATTTCACCTACAAATAAGGCCAACACATATCATTAAGTCCACAAACACCCCAGAATGACGAAGATAAATGAGCCAAAATCTTCACAGCTGACCCCAAAATTCTGGCCACTTTATCATTAAAAGATTTTGTCTGAGAGGAGATAGAACATATCATAACCAAATGTTCTTCTGGAAAACAAAATACAGTGTAAGTGTGAGAACATTTTCTATTAAATCCCAGTAGATGGAGCAAACGAGAGCAACAAATAACCTATTGTTTCCATATTCTTGTACAAGGGCAAATACTGCTATTAAAAAGCAATTTTTTAACAATCCCAAGCAGAACTCGGAACAACACATTAAAATGGCCAAATGCCTTCCTCCACTCAAGAATGCATAGATTTGGGATATACTTAGGTTTCGCAGCTTATTCCTGAAATAATATAATTCTAGAAAGGTGAATATAGGTCATTGACTACTCAATAAGAATCTACCGTGCTCCCCCAAAATAGGACATGTCCCAAAAATAAGGCCAACCCCTTATTTTAGGGTTCAAAAAAATATAAGACAGGGTCTTATTTTCGGGAAAAAACACAGTAATCTGCATCTTAAGTGCATTCAATAATAAAACATTTAGTTTCTCCATGGCTATAGGATACGGGCACTGCCCTAAGAGACTTGTAGCATTATAGTTGAAAAATTGAAACGCTTTAATCATTGAGTTCTGTATCTTATTTCATGTCAAATGTTCTTGATAAATCAAGACATTTTATTCATTTACGCAACACTATTTTCTGATGTAGCTCTCTCCTGTCAGTTTCTTTACAATTCCATTATCCAGTCAACATATTTGTGATGGTTGCTGCTTTGGGATTATAAAGTCCTAATGACTAGAAGTATTACTTCTACTACTCCTGCATAGCATCACACCAATCTGTGCATCTACATCCAGAGCAGAGGCATTTGCTTACCCATTGATGGCTTCAGTTCAATGACTGGTGATGGCCTTCTCAGTGGTAGCCCACCAATTATGGAATTCTTTTCCAAGGGAAGTTTGCCTAGCCTCTCCCCATGTCCTTTTTCAGAAAGCAACTGGAGATGTGCCAGATTTAAAAGTGAGCAATTAATCAGAATTGGATATTTTATATTGCCTGTTGTTTTCCTTTTAGTGTATCAAAATGATTTTTACTTTTTAAAATATATTGTTTTTAAGCACTATTTTATTGGGTTGAATTTTTTTTTGTTCTATTGCCTTGTTTACAAAGGCCTGAAACTGAATAATCCAGAGGCACACCAGATATATCGGTAAATTCCCATCTAGATCTAAGAGATCCAATCAGTGCATATAAACAGTACAAAACTGATAGCGATATGATGTAAACATTTTTCCCATTAGATCAATGTTTGTAGTATATTTTAACAGTTGAGTTCAGTTTTAAAATCTTTACATCCACTGGTTCCACTGAGATATATATATATATATATATATATGCTTAACAGTTGAATTGTTGAAATTACTTACTTAGCTTTCGCTGAATTCTGTTCATAGATAAGAATGTTGTAACAAATTGAAGAGATAAAGCAAGGCTGTTCTTGAACAATTTTTTTTTGAAAACTACGTTCCCACAATATACCCAACTAGCTGATCCCTTTGCAATCTATTAGCCTTGTTCTACTGACCTTCCATATCAGAATTCTTTGAAATTTCTCAACTTGTTCTTTGGTGTTTCCATCCAGTAATACCATATCCTTCATTCAAGAATGTAATGTCATATAATTCTGAAGGTGAAAAAAAACAAAAACCAGGAAGACAAATCCTGCTGAATTGATCTACTTCCCAAATTGGCTAATCAATTGCTTCTAAAAAGTCCACAAGGAAAAATCCAGTGGAAAAAAAAATCCATATAAATGGTTGAGGTATTCAATGGCTATGTTCTCAAAATATACTTACCACTGTTTAATTTGATTAAGGTTACTAATCTTTCTTTAATCCAGCAATATTTAGGTCAAAGCTTGGTTGGATAATGTCGGTCAGTGTGCCATGCAGCATATTAATTAACTAATTCAAAAATGTATCAGTAAGTAGGACTTCTGCATTGAAGAAATCTGCGTATTATGTCCATTTGTGATTGCTCAGCAATATGTACCGGTAACTAAAAAGTTCGTAAGTTATTTCTTGTGGTCCATAGCAGAATTATCCAACATACATGCATACCCAGGAGGAGATTTTAATGCAGCCCCTAATGGTCCTTCTGTGTTGTCCATTGTCTTAACTCCAGCCGCAACAATCAGCTAAAATTTATATCTGTTCCCACAATCCATTTTTGAATGGGCAGAGGAGCTATGAGATGACATTAAAAAGTACCTTTATTGGACAGACATAACACATTAAATTGAAACACAAATGATTACAGTGGATTGAAACTTTTTTTTTAAGTAAAAATATACAAACTGTATTCAAAAGAGCATAAACTTTTATACCAAATGCTGATCTTTAAAGTGTCCAGAAGATGAATGGCTAGTTGTGCAGTGGAAAAAAGTTGACCTAGCACAAAATCTTAAGCTGTGTCCATACAACATATGACATAGTTTTAATACATTCACCCAAAAAACTGGATTCACCTGAGTCATAAACAATGTGGACTGACTGGTCCATAAAATAAGCAAGCCTATTTTTACTTATCACAAGATGTGAACTAGTCATAGTCTTTCAAAACCATCCCAATTCCATGAACAAAACATGTAGAAAAGATTTTACGCATGTAGGAACACATGATTTAAAGTGTTAAAGTAGAAAAGAATATTAAGATTGCAGGCTGCAGCAAAAAATGTAATTTAAAATCATTATTCACTTTTGCTCTGGATAGATTACAAGAAAGCAGAATATTTACAAAATGGGCTTTCAGGAGAAAACCAATGCTGCATACAGTGCCAAACTATACACTGTACACAGCCACTGTGAGGTATAATAGATTAAAGATGGGCTTGAACCCTTGTTTAGACCTGAAGTCACTAGTCGACTTGAATCAGTCATCCATTCCCTCAGAACATTCTAGGCAACAATTTGCGCAGAATTCTCATGAAAGTGGCAAAATATAACAAACCAACTTGAAATTAGAAACCTGTAACAGTTGTGCAATAAATATTAAAATGTGCCATGCTAAGTAATAGTTCAGAACATTAAAAACATAAATTGTATTTATTAAAGCAACTTATCAAAAATAAGTTGAAATGTCAGAACAAAGGTTGGCATAGTAATCTACAGGGAAGTGATTTGTTTCTCTTTGATTATATGAATGAAATACTGGCATGAAATCCATGCCAAAGCTTGAATTATTACAGAAATAATTTGCTTCTCTGTTTTTTTAACAATGCTGGGGAAGGATATTAAAAGAAGTTACACCATGCTATTGTATATGTAATGGAAGGAAAAAGTACAATAACACTTGTTAAACACATCTCCATTATTTCAATAGAAATATAATGAAATGCTTAAATTGCTATCAGAATTTAATGAGCTAAAAGGTAACTAATTGGCTCAACAGGTCTCTCAACAATCTTAAAACATCAATACAAACATCAAAAAATGTATTACTACTGGAATTTTCCATCAACTGGGCAAGGAAGATCAAACTTAAAAAAACGAATCCCCTTTGTGAAGAATTTACCAAACCCAGATAAACTAACACATACCAGGAAACAATTTGGTCACTGTGACATGAAATCAAATAGATCTTTCTGGTACATTAAAGAGTAAAAGAAAAGATCAGCAAAGATGCATTCCCCATAGTATTCAACTATGTTAAACATCTTATTAGTGTTGTTATATCTGCAGATCAAATGTTACACTTTGGTTTGACTTTACTTCAGAGAAAACCATTTTAATAAGCGCATACGTTTCCTGGATAACTAAAATAAAATTTAGCGTGACTAATTTAGAGGGCTAAATTAAGAGAGACTTTCTGTGGGTGCTCTGACCTGTATATTTCTGCAAGGGGTTAAATTGAGGATAGAGTACCCTTTAAAAACTCTCTGAAATACCAAGAATATGGGCCTAAAGACAGGGTAACTCACTTCCTAATATTTATCGAAACCTGGGCATCTGTGGGATTGGAGCGCCCTCTATTGGAGTCGAGGAAGGAACTGCTAGCAGATGCCCACCATGCATCCTCTCATTTACACGGAGTTCACATCCATCCTGAAGCATTCGAATGGCTATTCTTGCAATGTTCTTGGAATCATCCAGCCCACTATGAGGTCTACCATCATAGTCCATCCCAAGTTTTTCCAACATGGTTGACAGCTTTGTTTGGCATCTAGGAACCTGGAAAATGAATTGAATCATTCTGAGTAGATGCAGACTGAAGAGAAATGCAGTATCGATCTGTCTACATTACTAGCTGTTCTGAATTCTGCCCCTGCCCATGTATATGTGAGATGGGGTCTTGCATATTCCAACTATGCTCTGAAGTCCAGCAGATTTCCTACATGAAGGAGTGTAATTTTAAAGTAAACTGATTTAATTTAAATAAATAAAAGGACAATATTTGGCATACCAAACCATTTCCCATTTTTCTTTCTGAGAATGTCTCTGTGCCAACCCAGGTATTTTACACATTCTTAGAAAACAAAAATGATGGGTAGTTATAGTCCAGGGTTTTATTTATTTCAACTTGCACTAAAGAAGACAAAAAAAGGTAAAGCTGGACAATTAAGAACATATCCTGGAGGGAAATACTGGGAAGGATGGTGGAGAGCAAGAGAACAAGTTTTCCTTCAGCAAAGAGATATTTTACAATAGGCCACATCCTTCAAGGTGCCCATATTATAAGAGCACATAAGACTTGTTCTCACATTTCAAATAATGCCCATTGCCCCAAAGAATGTCTATAGATCTGTTCCAGTTGCTGCAGTTCTAGAAAAATCAGGAATGGGCAACAAAAGGCAACATTTAGATTCTGAGTTTCATAAGTGCAGTATTTATCTATCTATCTATCTATCTATCTATCTATCTATCTATCTATCTATCTATCTATCTATCGCATTTATCTAGCAGAGGTAGGCAGAGTTTTTGTGCTCTTACATAAAATCTACATGGTCTTCTTCAATATAGATAGTCATCACTTAATCGACTTTAAAGTTACAACAGCACTGAAGAAGGAGACTTATGACCAGTGCAGTGTCCCCGCAGTCATGTGATCACATTTCAAGCAGTTCGTAACCAGTGCTCATTTACGATGGTCACAGCATCTTACAGTCAAGCAATTTCCATTTGGGATTTTCATAGCTGGCTTTGGACAAGCAAAGTCAATAGAAAAGCTAGCAGGAAATCATAAGTCACAGTCACATGATGTTGGCTTAAAGACCTGTATAAGTCCTTAAGACCTGATTCACTTACTAATTTTAGTGGAATTGACAACAAAAGTTCCACACAATCACACAACATTTCACTTAATAACCATTTAGTGATGGAGTTGTTGTCCCAATTGTGATCAGTAAGTGAGAATTGTCTGTATTTTGAAGTTACATAGAGATCTATGGACATCACCAGAATGGGAGGGATGCTTAAGGCACCCATTTCCCTGCTTAAAATGGCTCCAAAACTATACAAAAGAAGGCATCCCTTTTCCAACCCATTTAGGGTTTGCAGAAGGGCTAATGAATGGCGGTATAAACTCCATATATATCCTACCTGTCATACATATCTCAGTAGGGGCAATCTTTAGCACAAACTTTATATAGTTCTCCTAGCTCAGTGATGATAAACCTGTAATATACATGTCAAATCTGACACATCATGAAGTTTTGGGTAACATGCCAGCATTTATGCCAGAATTTACCAACACCCAAAAACTACTTTCAAAAGCACAATTTTTGGAAGCTAAGGAATGGGAATGGTGCAAAGTGGCCTTTTTCAATGACATCATAGGTTAGGGCTGAAGCTGAGGTCAGACCTCAACTCCAGGTCCAGCCTTAGAACTGCTGCCAAATGCCAATGCTTAGGATGTTGGGTGGGTGGGTGAATAGAGAATTGTTTCTCTTTTTTTCCCCAATGTGTATGTATGTGACACACCAGCAGAATGAACTTATGTATTTTCTGAGTTTTTGATATGCCAAGCCCCAAAGATTTGTCATTTCTGTCCTAGCCACAGCATATAGATAAATTCATTAATTTGCCAATTATTATAATCCCATTTCTGAATTTCTACTTTTCTCAACTAGAATCTGAATGTTTCAGGAAACAAGCAGACAACAAACCTTGTAGAAGTTTCCATAGGATTTGCGGATATTAATCCACTTCTTAGCAAAAGAAGGATACTTCAGACGACTAATACGACACTGGATATTTAAAAATTTACTCATATCCCAGGACCTTTAATAAACAAAAAAGCAAACAATCAAATAAATTGCAATATTTTAAGGATGCCAATTTAGCTTTTCATCAGAAAGTTCTTTTAAGCTTCTTTTGCAAATTATTTGGATATTTTTTTGAGTATTTCCCCAATTTTTCTGAGACAATTTGTAAATCTTTTTTTGAGAGTCCCTGAATCTTAAACAGACCATCAGTGTTATTTCTGGCAACACCTATTGTTAAATTAATGTTTCAGTGGCCCAAATATGCACTAAGAATTTTATTTGCCTAAATTTTCTTGTGGAAATATTGTCTTATTCTATGCTGTTGATTTGTTTTCTGACATTTTATTGATCATATTTTTCATTAGTTTTGTAATTCATTAACTTGTACAATTGTATTGCGATTTTACAGTTTATTGTTGTCTTATGTTACTCATGATACTTATCAAAATGTAAAAGATATAGCTCAAACATTAAATAATCAACAGATATATGAATGTAATCCCTTGTAAGGTACTGCAAATGTCATTCTTCAGATATCTTTGTCAAAGAGAAAATTAGCATATTTATAATCCCCTGCTCATGTATAGGCATTGAATAAAAAGAGCTGACTTCAATGCTCATGTATGACTATTGAGTTACCTATGCAGATTACTTTTCTTGAATTCAACAAAGTTATAATTTAATTTAATTTAATTTAATTTAATTTAATTTAATTTAATTTAATTTAATTTAATTTAATTTAATTTAATTTATATGCCGCCCAACTCCCAGAGGACTCTGGGCGGCTCACAACAGAGTATAACAATGTCATAAAATTTAAAAGTTAGAAAAGAAATTAAAACAACAAAAACAAACAAAAAAGAGTGCACCTCTCTCCTCTGGGCCGATACGGCTCCTTAACGCTCCACCTTAGCCACAACATGGACCTGAAATACCTGGCTGGAGCGGACCCGGAACTCATCCTACTCAACATTAAGTTTGAAGAACTCCAGGTGAGAAGGAATTATCTTATCATCTTTGGCCTTTCGTCTATTATCGGTCACGAGGCGTTGAACCGTCCGATGTTTAGCTTGGCAAGGTTTGCATCCTGCGGCCACCGGCTGTTCATGCACATTACATCAACATTACAGATCAGCATAGATTAACTCCAAGGTTTCACAGAGTTGGAAGGGTGTCTTGTAGGCCATCTAGTCCAACCTCCCGCCCAAGCAGGAGACCCTACACCCATGTTGGTGAACCTATGGCACGCGTGCCGGAAGTGCCACACGGAGCCATTTCCCCCGGCATGAGAGCCATCGCCTCACTTACCTGCACCTGCGCAGTTCCGGGGACCCAGCTGGTCTTCGGTACTCTCCTGCACATGTGTGTGTGTGGTTGTGCATGCGCGCGAAGACAGCCAGCGTGCACATGTGCAGAAGGCACGGTTGTGCACGCGCCGCAGGGGGAGGGCGTGTGCATGACAGCTCTGCGCATGCGCAGATGTGCGCGCAATTCGGGGCTGGGCGGCATGCGGAGCCGAAAAAGGTTCGCCATCGCTGCCCTAGACTATATCCGACAAGATGGCAGCCCAGTCTCTTCCGGAAAGCTTCCAGGGACGAAGTTGGGTTAACATCCAGCTGTCTTGCTGCGGTTGCGGGCCAGAAGATGCTAGTCCCTATGATTTGCCTTTCATTTACAGAGAATCCCATTGAGTGACATGACCCGCAATGAGATCAACCAACTGATGCAAGAATTGGGATTCTACCGGAAAGAAACACCAGATTCTCCTGTTCCCGACGCCTTCCAGATGGCGCCTGCCAATTCTCTACCGCCAGATGTGGAAGCCATGAAGGGCAGACCCGGGAAGGAGAAGAAGGGGGCAGGAGGCTCAGACCTATAGAGTTCGGTGTGCTCTGTTGGTGTTTGTGAGGGGTGCCTCTTGGGAAGAAGGGGAAAGTCTCGGGGCGGTCAAAATATCTAGGTAATCTACGACTCCAGAGAGATCTCTTGTGGTTGAGTTGTGTTTCCGGAGAGATTAATACTCAACAGATGCAAAAGGCTGCAAATCGCGCTTTCAAGGGGAAGAGCGCGCTGCCATCAGGAAGAGAAACGTGCAAAATAAAAGACGGCCACAACACATACGCCACCCCCAGGCCCGCTACAGACGGTCCTCGACTTACGACCGCAGCGGAGACTTGGAAAAAAAAACGTGGGAAGCGAACGAGGGACGCCGGCTATCGTTAAGCGGCAAGCCGCTCGCTAACCGCGACCAACAAATCGCGGCACTGGGATGGTTACGCAAGTCGGGTTTTTTTTTCCTGAAACGAACGGTCGTAAGTCAAGGACAGCCTGTAACACACACACAGAGAGAGAGAGAGAGAGAGAGAGAGACAGAGAGACAGAGAGACAGAGAGACAGAGAGACCACGGTTCTCTTTTAACAAGATTGGCCGGACGATGCCTCGAACGATTGTACCTTTCATTCCCAAGACTGGCATTCTTGCACCGGGTACCACACGAGGGTGCCAGTCGCATGGCCAGCATTTCCCCCCCTCCAGCTGTGCCTCACCTGTGTAGGACAGGATGAAGCCTTCTGCAGAAAGCTGTTGCTGCAGGAGGTGGATGGACACGTCCTATCGGGCTGGGGACGCGCAGCCCGGTTGGGGAGCAGGTCGGCGAACCCCGACTGGTTTAGGATAGTAACAATAAAGCTGCCCCTTCATCTTACCAGCAGAGACCGGCCTCTCGTGTTTGTTCGGGGTTTTTTTTAGCAGACTTTCCACGGGGAAAATTCCCTTGCCGAGAACGGTACCGCTTGGTCACAGGCACAATAGCGAGGGCGTCCCAAAGGAGGCCCGCTGGACTTTCTGGGGAAGGTTTTCTTTGAAGACGTTTCGCTCCTCCTCCTAGAAGCTTCTTCAGCTCTGAGAGGAAGAAGCTTCTTGGAGGAGAAGCAGCGAAACGTCTTCCGAGAAAAAAAACCAGGAAGTCCAGTGGCCTCTTGAAAATAAATAAATAAATAAATAAATAGAAAAGCACTTTTGGGACAACCACGACCTGGATGAGTGGAGAATCTCCACAGACCAGTGTTTCTCAACCTTGGCCACTGGAAGGTGTGTGGACTTCTGCTGGCTGGGGAATTCTGGGAGTTGAAGTCCACACATCTTCCAGCGGCCAAGGTTCAGAAACACTGCCATAGACATTTAGCTACGAGGAGGATTATGGGGTCCCTGGTGTTCTCCGAGCTTCGTTGTTTTCTTGGGAGACGTTTCACGACCCAAACTAGTAACATCATCAGTGCTAGAAGGAAGTGGGTTTTGTGGGGAGGAGGAGGAGGAGGAGTGGGGGAGGAGTGGGAGAACTGTGGGGTCCTTGGTGCTCTCCGAGCTTTCTTGTTTTCCTGCAGACGTTTCATGACCAGGCTAGATAACATCATCAGTGCTAGAAGGGAGTGGGGTTTCCAGAGAGGAGGAGAAGGAGAAGAACAACTGTGGGAGTCCTTGGTGCTCTCTGAGCTTTCTTGTAGACATTTCATGACCCAAACTAAGGAACGTCACCAGGGCTAGAAGAAAATTGGGATTTCAAAGACGAAGAGGAGGACTTTGGAGTCCTTGGTGCGTTGAGCGTCCTTACTTTCTTGCAGACGTTTCATTATCCAACTAGGTAACGTCATCAGTGCTTGGCAGGGAGGAGTGTGCGGGTGAGGCGAAGGCAGGAATGAGGCCGGGACAACAATCCAAACGCTTTATTGTCTTGGTGGTGCTGATACATTCTTTGTGCTGGTGCGAAGAAAGGTCGCAATCCCAAAGGGAGGCCGGCAGCGCATAGGTGCTCGGTCCAGAGGTCCCGTTTCCACCCCACGCAGCCCCCAAGGGCTGGCCTGCCCCACTTCGGAGTCACTTGAGGAAGTGGGCAAGGCAGCTCGGGGTGGGGTGGGGTGTGGAGTGCCAGAGGAACAGCACCTGGGCAGGAACCCACGGGAATAAAACTCCCCATCTGGGTCCTCCTTTGGTCATGGAGTTGGTCATGGAGCCCTGTGGCAAGAGGTGGAAGGAACAATATCAGCCACATCTGTCGTTGGTAACCGCTGGTGGGAAGACCCCCTCTTGAGCTGGCACAGCCCCTTCCCCATCCCATGGCAGGACTTGGGGTTTTTTGTTTTTTGTTTTTTTTAAAAAAAGATCACCCCTCCTAATATTTCCTTGCGTAAAAGAGCCTCGGTGGTGCACTTAATTAGTGCACTGGCTAAGTGTTTCCACTTAGTTCCAGCTGCCAGGCTCAAGGTTTTGACTCAGCCTTCCATCCTTTCGAGGGAGGTAAAACCGAGGACCCAGATTGTTGGGGGACAATAAGCTGACTTTGTAAAAAATGGCGCTGGGGGGGGGGTCAAAAGCCCTCATAAGCAGGC
>JANHFM010007113.1:39185-56454 GCA_032468115.1 Grayia smithii
TGAGCCGCCCAGAGTCCCTAGGGAGATGGGCGGCATATAAATACAATTAATAATAATAATAATAATAATAATAATAAACAGTCATACATTATTCAAGTTTAAGGTGATGTTTATTGTCAATCTTTTGGTCTGATTTTTTAAAAAGGTATTTTGTCTTGTAAAAAATAAAAAAATACCTGTACCATAAAATGGATATGACTAAATTATAGAGAACTGTAATTTAGTCCCAATGCCCTCAAATGAACCACACCTCAATTATTTTATACTCTTTGTGTCTGCCCTCCAGGGGCTAATACTAAAGATGATTGAAGAAAAATGGATCTTTTGAGGAATTAAAAGAAAAGCATACATTTATTTTGGCAGCATTGTGATGTATAACCAGGAAACAGATTTTCCTGTCAGAAATGGATACCAGGGCAATTTTCCAACAATTTTCAAAGAAATGGTCTCCACATGGCAGCATTTCATGATCTTCTTGGAACAACTGGCAGAAATCAGCTATTGCTGTAATGATAACAGGATCCTATTGAGACACTTGGCCAGCCAAAGTTCTCCGCTTGACTACACTATCTATATCAAAACATCTTACAGAGCCAAGAAGGGTTTTAAAACTGCAACAACTGTTTAAACATGGGTCTTACAATAGAATGATGCTGAACCAGAAAATAGATACGGACAAAGTCCACTGGGAGGGGAGGAACCACCTTCAAACTCTAGTAAATATTAACTTTCACAAGTGAAAGTTGCTTGTGAACTTCATTTTGGCTTTCAGTATGAGGACTAAACCTGGCCAATCTGGAAGTAGAATCCAAGACCAGACAGGACTGTTTTCAAAACTTAGTGCAGTGCCCTTCAGATCCAAGGGCGAGAAATGAGCTCAAGAAGTCCATTACGCTTTAACAGGGGAAGAAAAAGATGAAAGATTTAAAACTGCTATAAATAGAGAGCTGGATTGATTGGCTGATTTTTTTTCAGTAGCTGATTTTCATTATTTATTTATTGACTTGCTTGTTTATTGCCTACTTTCAAGGTCTCAGGACATCTTGTATCTGCAGTGAGAACAGATCAACTGAATTGTGCTCTTCACTGTTGGTTGTTAGCTCAGGTTTGAGTTTCTAAAGAAACCTTGATTGCTGAGCCCTGGATGAAGCCTGGCCAGCCAGAAGGAAGCTTAAATAAACAGGGTTCCTCCTCAGAATTGTATCAAAAATGAGATTAGAATCTACCAGAAAATCTTATATATTAAAGCCCAAAGCCACTATTGACCAGCATGTTTTGGCACTTTAAAGTGACCGACCAAATTTTACAGGATCCTGTGTAAGGTAAACAACACATTTCAAAAGCACAAGCTAATTTAAATTATGCTTCTAATTCCTCAGTTTTCAGAAATATGATCTGTGGAAATATTCCACCTAATTTACCCTAAACCAAAATTGTTCAAAAGATCCAACAAACAGAATTACATTTAATCCGCTTCATATAGTTATCAAATATATTAAATCTTTCACCTATGCACACAAACTGGCTTAAACTTCACTCATGACACCAGATGTAATACAATATTTGCTAATGCACTCTGCACTTTTTCAATCTCTTTCCAAATGAGGCGTATCCGTCTTCAGCCTAAACACAAAATTGAATGGTTGTTCAGAGTTTTGTAAAGAAATTTATCTCAATATTTGGACTTGCACTTTTAAATAGAATTTTTGCATGGAATATTAGTTATAAAAGCAAAACTTACAGAAAATAACATTTCTTTTCAGCAATGGAACAGCAGAAGGCTTCTTCTCAGTTTTTGTGCTTAAAATATTTTAATAAATATTATAAGCTTATAGCTTGTAGCTCAGGCTGATAATGTACTATTCTTACAAAACATTTACATATGCCTGACCTGGCAAGTGTGATACATAAGCACATTCCATTTACTTGAACTATGTAATTATAAGTTAATATTGTAAAGAGTAATCACTGATTGAACAGCAAATGTTATACAATTTAATGTTTAAAGTGGGCCCCAATTTTATTTATTTGAATATATTAGCCACCCAACTCCAGTCTTATTTGAAGAACAATTTAGTGTTCCACAATATATGCACCATGTGTCAACCTGCATCTTTGCTTGCTTGCCGGCTTGCTGCCAGCTGCCATGGAAAGGAGGGGGTGATGGGCACGGGCGGGGGGGAAGCGTGCAGGAGGACACGGTGGAAATTTTTCATGAAGCTTTGCAGATGCCAGCTTAGATTTATCACTTTCAAGGCTAATTCTTCTAGCTTTGGTATGCAGAAGGGAACGACAACGCACCTGAATCAGAGACTTTCCCAAAACATCTTCTGGCTGATCACTGAAATCTGGTTGCCTAGCTACGGTGTGTGTGTGTGTGTGTGTGTGTGTGTTCTAGGTTTTATTTCAATTTGCTTCTTCACACGTTTTTGTTTGTGATCTTGCCTGACTTCTGCGGTATTCAGTTCTTTCCTAGTAAAAGGACCTTTTCTCTAAATCTATGGATCCAAGTGTTTTTCTTTCCTAGGGATTGAATGGACTGGAGGCAGCCCTGACATCACCATTTAGAAGATGACAGAACTTTATTACCAAGCCTAAAGTTTCTAGGCAAGAAAAAAAAGTTTATGGAACTCTTAATTTTAATATACTGAATCTAAATAGCCCAGTTTTTATGGTCTCTTCCAATAAAAATTGGATTGAATTGCCCTTTTTGAGACCTGAAGTCTTGATGGTAACTGGTATTCAAGCTAACCATTATTATTCCTCAGTCCTTTTTTCCTAGCAGTTTTAACCTTGTTTTCAGTTCCTGCTACTAGCCATATGAATGTGCTATAAACTAATTGTTGACATACACTGCTTTGTCTCCATACAGTGTTGTTATGCTGTTATTCAAATCAACAATTGTTTCAATTATTATTTTTTTTACCTTGTACGGAGATAGGGGTATACCCAGATTTTTTTAGATGGGTTGTATTATGAAATTGAACAATGAAGCATGTACATGTGTTGTATCTGTATATGGGACAAATACTGAAAGAGTGAAGACAGACAACATGCAGGGTTGGTTTTTTTCTTTTGATAATGCTAGAACCGAGCCATTGTCTAGCACAGTGGCCATGCTGAACCCCATTTCACCTTAACTCTGTGACTGCATAGATAACTAGAAGCCCATAAAAATGAATACTTTAAAAAAGGCAAATATGAACAGTACTGAACTTTAGCAATGATCCTTCTTTCACAAAACAGAAACAAGAGTCCCCAATATTGATTGTTGTTGTTGTTGTCAGTGCCTGCAGTGGCAATTTTTATAGCGCACACTGAATATAATCCGTAAGCAGCTTTTCAAGCCATGCTGTTGGCATGCTGTTTGCTCAGGAACAATCCTGGGAATCAAAGCGATAAATAGTTCATTGTTACTGGTAGGTTAATATATTACTTTATATCCATTTCAGTTTGGAATTTCTTAATTCATATGTTCCTGGGAAAGTGTTGTTTCAGAAGAGAAAATGCTTTCCAATTTTAATTTTATGTCCCTTTCCAAAGCATACCACAGTCACAAGAATTTTGTATCTTCCTTTGTGGAAACTAAAGAAGGGGAAAAAAAATCTTTACATACAAGTAGCAAGTCATAAACATCCCTCAGTCAACACTGTCATAAAAGAAGTCCATCTGAATAGCAAGACAATTTATGTCCCCCAAATGTTGGGAGGCATACCAAACTAAGCTAGGGTATCCCTGTTTATAAAAACAACTTAACCATAGTTATCTTAAGAAAATACAAAACGAGGTCAGATGAACACATAGGATGGCTTTTACAAACTTTTTTTAAAAATGCAGTTAAGATAGCTTTGCAGATTTCCAGATCAGTGACTATCCAGAGAGTACCAAAACTGAACTGTTTTCAGGAAAATGTATCTTCCAAAGTTAGATAGAGTAGCATTTCAATTACTTTCAATTTATTTGATTTTTATCACTTTATTACTTTGTTAAGTAATTCAAGGCAGCAATAGCAATAGCACTTAGACTTATATACCACTTCATAGTGCTTTTACAGCCCTCTCTAAGCGGTTTATAAAATCAGCATATTGCCCCCAACAATCTGGGTCCTCATTTTACCCATCTCGGGTAAGGCTGAGTCAACCTTGAGCCTGGTGAGATTTGAACTGCTGAACTGCAGCAAGCAGTCAACTGAAGTAGCCTGCAGTACTGCACTCTAACCACTGAGCCACCTCAGCAAACATACATTAATACTCCCTCCTTCTCCTATGTTCCTCACAACAGCCCTGTGAGGTGGGTTGTACTGAGACAGTGTGAATGGCCCAAAGACCCCCTCCCTCTGGCTTTCATTTATTTTATTTGCAGAATATTATATTAGTTTATGTTTAGGATTAGGCAAAGTCCTTAAGAAAGTAGTCTGATTCACTTGGTCTTAGTTGAGGGTTGGGATAAGCTTACCAGCTCATTTCCAATTCTGGAACATTCTTCAGGAAATCTGGAACTTTAGCCTCCCACTATCTAGAACAAGAAAAATGCCTAACAGGAAATTGGACCAGTAATTGGATGAACCTGGAGGTGTAAAGCAGCTGAAAGTTCCTTCATAACTTTAGTTATTAAAGCTCATAAATCTAAAGGAGTGATAAACATTATGAGGTGAAGCATCCATTTCATACAAATCAGAGTAGAAAATTTCAAGTATGTAGACTGAAACAATAGATTTTGAAGCTTTCTTTGTCACCATTTGCCAGTGTGATTTGATTGCCCACTCAACCATCCTTATCTGACTTCAAACCCTCTGGTAACAAAATGCCAACATATGTAATCTCCATACCGTTAGGGCTAAAATGGGACAGAAAAATATTGCTTACAATAACTCAAAAGAAGAAAATGCAATATCTAACATTGAATTTTATTTGGAAGGCCTTCTTTCTACAATGAATGAAGAATATTCCTAGCTAGCATTTCTCCTACTCATTTTAGCAGGCAAGGCAGGGTTTATTCATGTCTGGGAAGTAAGAGAAAAAACCCTCTGGAGTTCACAATGTACTACGATGTTGAAAATGTGCCATCAAATTGGACACCCCTATCCCCGCCATGACTGATAGTAGCATGAAGGGAAGCACTATACCAAACACTCCAATTGGAGAAATCTTCAATGGGATGGATTAATAGTATGTAATAAGTACAAGTGGTCCTTGACCTATGACATACATAGTTGTGACTTGTGCTCCACTTTACAACTTTTGCCAGGCTTGTTAAATGAATTTCTGCAGTTATTAAGTGAATCATGTGCTCATTAAATGAATCTAGCTTCCCCCATTGATGTTGCTTGTCAGAAGTGGCTGGGAAATGGTGGCAAAATGACCCTAGGATAATGGAACCATCATAAATACATGCCAGTTACCAAGTGCCTGTGAATTCTGATTGTGTGACCATCGGGATGCTGCAACAGTTTTAAGTGTGGAAACCGGTCCTAAGTAATTTTTTTTTCAGTGCCATAGTAACTTTGAATAGTCAGTAAATGAATGGTTGCAAGTCAAAGACTACCTGTGTGTCTCCTAGAAGCCCATGGATACCAGTCTCGTTAGAGACATTGTAGAATCAACTTTAATGCTCCAATGTGAGAGCAATATAGTATATCCCATAATCCAGGATCTCTTTCCCCATTCTTTTTGGATTCTATAAATATTTAATAGTATCCTCACAACCTTTTCCAACTAGCTATGTGGCTTAAATAGAAAGTAGATGATTGATAACCTGAAGCATTTATAGGTGTTTCTCCTGTGAATGTTTGTGTGTAATACCAAAGCATTCATGGTGTCTGATCTCCCAACAATGGATCTTCTTGTTAAAGACTGGCGATAATCACAGTAGTAATCCCCTTTATATAAAGTGTAGGGAACATTTTAATTCATGTGTTTAGTCTTTACTGCAGTCATTGATGAAGTCTTGGCCAACTGGTATTTTCATATATTTATACTAAACAAGCCATTCGGACCATAGAATGGACATGCAAAGGTAGCTGAGACCTATTTAATATAAGTTCACTTTGTGGGTGATCAGGATACTTTCTATGTTACCGTTTCCTTTTTGATTATTGTTCTCCAAGTAAGGGACACAGTGATGGCATCTGCCAGTGGCATTTTGAAGCCTGAAAAATGGGGTGTAGAGATTTGTCATAGTGCTCAACTATGAAGGGTTGATCCTTGTTGACAATCAATAAACTTTCGTGACCCCGATGAAAGACGATCATGGCAGAAGATTTGAGGGAAAAGATTATCTGACTTTGGAATCATCCAGGGATTGGTCAATTGTTTTGTCAGAGTAAAGGAGAGAAAAAATGGGGAGAGGGTTTAGAAAGCAGCAGGAAATCTGCATCTCAAAATAGCTTCTTATTTCCTTCCATGAACCTTTCATTTAAAAGTTCTCCATTCTCCATATTGGAAGTGGGGAAGGGGGGAGATTAATTCTCCAAGGGTGACAGCTCCCCTCAGATCTCTGCATCCAAATTAGCACTGTGAAACAAGCACACTCTTGCCTAGACATTTGGGATCCTGAGGAAGCATGTGGATATTAGTTTGGTGTGCACTTCAAGTAGCCTTCAGTTAACACTCAGCTGAGGGCTCTGTTTACAACCTGGCAAAATACCATTTTCTACCTTTTCCTGTCCAAGATTGCAGATGCCTTCAGTAGAGCTTTGAGAAATAGCTTCTCAGAGAAACAGCCTTGAAGTCCTGGAAAGCAGAGAGCAAGCTGAGAAGACCACTTGCAAAGGGTGAAAATCTGATACACATATCACTAGTAGAGCCAGAAACAGCAGCCTTCCTTTCCAGAAACATCACATTTGATCCAAGGGTCCCTTTGTTCACTTCCAAAATTAATGATCCTATCATCTCAAAGCTGTGCAACTAATATCTGCTATTTGTGTCACAGCCAAATCATGAAGGTGGAGCTGCTTGAGTGATTGCACATCCTGGAGAAAGCACTTATCCAGGGGTACAGCTCAAGAGTTGATTGTCCTATTTATCAGAATGCTCTCCAGAAGCATTTATGAAAATTGTAAGACTACTTGGGTTTTTCTCATAGCAGAAGATAAAAGAGGAAAAAAGAAGCTGTTTTTGCTGTACACTGGAGTAGGTAGGTCTGGAAACATTTCACAAAGGTGCTCTCCTAAAGAAAAACTATCTCTTTTTGACAGAGCAATGAAGCAAGTCAATCAACTATGGATAACAACGCAAGAAAAATACATTATTTCCAGTCATTTAGGCAATTATAAAATTACAACTAATACTGTAGTAAGTATTGTCACTGGAGGAATAAAGGAATGAGAAAAAATTAAGCAAAGACCAAAAACACCCTAGTATAATTGTAATTTACTTTTACACAAAATGAGAACTGGAAACATTCTGAGAAAAGGAATATGAAGACAAATTGATGGAAGACTGTGAGGTTTGTAAAAAATCATAATCAGTTAATTATTCACAAGAAGCATTGCCACGCACAGCACTAAAAATATTGATTGATTGCAGCTACAGAAGGACATGTATCAGCCCATTTTCTTTCCTCCTGTCCAAAGAGCTGTGGTTGAGTTGACCAATCTCAAGGTCTCTGGTTTGAAGATGGACCTGTTCATTCCTGAATGCAGGATGCCTTATCCCTATCAAGCTATGATGGGAATAATACCTGTAAATTTCACTTTGCTTGAGAAAGATTTTTACTTTTTTTTCAATTTTAAATGTGCTATACAACATTCAGTGAAACATCCTCCATCTTAAAAAAAAAATCCTGAATAGGAATTGAGGCATAGGAAGCAAGTTGAACACACCTGTCCTGACTCAAACAACTTTAAAAAGCCCTATTTTGATCTGGTTCTGGGATGATGCCAAGGCAAAGACCAACTCTATTATTTAGTTTTGTTATTCACCTTGACAATTTAAAATGGGCTACACAATGATTAAATAAATAAAAGCTCTTTTATATAGTCACTCGCCTTCTCCTATTTTCTACAATTCTCCTTTTTTGCTCATTTCAGTATTTGAATAAGCCATTGTTTCTTGACCATGGCAACTTTAAGATGGGTGGACTTCAATTCCCAGAAGGCTGGGAAACTCTGGACTTAGTAGTTCTTCAGTATACTGTAATATTTTCAACTTTTAAGAGACAATATGTCACGTCTACCTCTGGCCTGATGATTTTCTAGAGAGATGCCATGCTAATCTTAACCATCAGCCAGCAGATGTAGTAGGCAGGTATCATAATAGAAGAAAGGGAAAGAGTCTCAGATGCCAGTACAAATTCTATTCAGTGTTAAAAGAGCCATTTCCAACTTGGCACTCTGCAAATGTTTACATAATGGCTACAAGTTAGTAGGAAATCTACTAGCGGTGAAATCCAGCCGGATCTATCCAGCTCACATGAGCTGGTAGGGCGGGCGGAAGGTTCCACCCACCTGCCGGGACTTCATTATGTTCTGTTTTTGACCTTCTGCGCATATGCAGAAGAGTCTTGCACGCTCACATTTCCGATCCGGTAGCGAAGGTAAGTGCATTTCACCACTGAAATGTACTACTTATTTAAATCCAGGTGGCCTGTCCACTTATTAATTGGTAAGAGGAAATTGAAACAAACTGGATAGTCTAGCAACAAAAACGAATGTGACAATTATATTTCTTTTCAGATAATCCTCAAACAACATCAGAATGAGAATCAGGCCAAACTTTTCAGGAGTTGGTGGGGGAGGAAGGGAAAATAAGTGGAACAGTTTTACAGTATTAAGATACATGCAGCCTGTGATCTTCTGCCCTGAACTCAAACCTCTTTTCAAAAACCAACAATGACTGTCCAATATTCTTATTATCCCAATATGCATATTATTTCAATATAATAGCTGGGATAATGAGCAATACATCAGTTTGATGATGGGACATTAGAAAGAAAAGCTCAATAGCTTTTTCTCCTTGTTTAAATAAGATTTAACTTGTTTGCCGGATACATACTGTATATCTAGGTTAAAGTAAGTAACTGTCTTTTGAGGCTATTCATACACATCTTGAAATAATTTTTTGCTTACAGTTAAAATTACTGGGAATTTTCATGCCTGTTGTTTATAAATATGGACTCTGTCCTACTAATCAAAATTGTCAAACAGGCAGCTACTGTTCTGATGATTTGTTAGTGCTTATTTTTTTACTAACTAGAATAGACTTGGAACTTTTTAAAATTGGATATGCAGTATGTCCCAAACCCAGTGTATTCATTATGTGGATATTTATAAAACCAATTGACAAATTTAACTGTTGGAAAAACAAACATATCCAATCATTTGAGGAAAATAAATCAAGTTAAACATTTGGGCCTACCAATTAAGTGGCACCAATTTCAGTGTGGCCAATAATTAGCAATTTAATCTCTTGTTTCAATTGACAAGCCTTCTCTAACATCAATTCACCTCTATGGTTGATTCTGTATTACTGAAACAGGTCAACTTTTTCATAAATACATCTAGGACAAAATTTTCTTGGCTATTCCTTAAATCTTTTATTGGGAAATCAACCTGATAATCATTTGATATCTGGAATGAGGGAATGAATATTACTTCTGAATATTACCTCTTACTTCTGTTTGAGTTTTGTAATTGCTTTTTTATGATGCTTCCAACCAGACCTTCTCATTAATGCATCACTATAATCCTAAGTAACAATTTGTGAACAAGTATGCAGAGGGAAACATTCATTCAGTTCTTTTCAAATTTATTTTGCTCTTGTGATGGTGCTAGTTGTCAACCTGAGTGTGACTCCAGGTAAACAGGAGGAGAGAATAATGTTAATTATTTCTTCTTTTAAACTCAGTCCAGCAGTCTAGCCTGCTGTACAATTTTACTTGCTGCTGTCAAAATGAATTCTAAAATTAAATAAAAATGAAAGGAAGCAGATAATATGTGCAAATTAGGCTGGATGCTATCTCAATGACCAGCATTTCCTGGATTTTCACATAACTCAGCAACCTTTTAAGAACTGAGCTAATATTAAGGCTAATTCAAGCCAGGCTCCCAAAAAAATTTGACCATGGACAGATGGATGTTCTAAACAAAGGAAAAGAGCCAAATGAGCAAAAGAAAGAATGTCTCCTTAATTGCCAGTCCTTTTGCAGGAAATGCCAGACCAAATCCAAGAAACTGAAAAAAATAAAAAGTAGGAGGGAGGGAGGGAAAGGAAGAACATTTCCAAAAAGAGCTGCTCACAACAAATGGGCCTTTCCTGACAGGGACTTAAAGAGCTTTTAGAATGTATAATCGATACAAAGCTAATCCCAGATTCTGCAATGTTATAATTCTGGCAAACTAGACTTTACTCTGCTTTTCCTGTCATCCCATATTGAGGATGGAAATAGGTGGAATCAATTTCAAATTAACTTCCAACCAATCCAAAAGGAATTGCAACACCAGCAGAAACAGACTGAACTGAAGACAAGAAGTAATAAGCCTGACAAAAGTAGATACACAAATTAAAGACATCTGAATAAATAATAGTATCTTGTGGCATACTAATATTCTTCATTACAAGTTAAGAAAGATGAAGAAAATATTGTGCCATTAGGCACATCTTTTGTTTCAAAGTATTAATCTCTACCCAGCAGAACAGGAGAAGATCCATGACTGTACATTAGAATTTTTCATTGGTTGATAATGAGGGAAAGTTCAGATGAAAATCAGTGAGATGGAAGGAGTTCACCTACTTTTCATTTCTAAGTTACCACGTAAGTTACCATGTAAAAATACATGGCAAGTAAGAAGAGGTTTGGAGGACTATATATGAAGTTATATATGAGGCTACCATGTTAGGTTTGCCTTCACAAGTAGCTACCCTGCACATTCAGGCTTCAAAGTTCCCCACTCTGCTAAACTATCTATGTAGGGAGCAAGCCTGTCTATGGCGAAACAGTGAGATGTTTTTATAAACTTAAAAGAAAAAAAAAAGAGTACATTCTCTCTTTTCCCACTTCTTCCTTTTTAGGCTGTTTCTGTGAAAGCAACAGGAACAATTTTGCAGATGTTTACCTTTTGCAAATTTATTTGCAAGGCTACATTAGGTTATTTGGCTGTAGTTATATGAAAATAAACCTAGCTGTGTTGGTTCAGGCCAAAGGAACTCAGCTAGTAGTGCTTAACTAAGGCTGGGTGAACTCCAAAATCTGACGACCTTCCTGGTAACAATTTATCCAAGAACTTTTTTCTTCAGTGAAAATTCTGTGTTGTAGTGAATTTATATAAAGATCATTCAGTTATCAGGATGACTGTACTTGTGGGTGAAAAGGAAGATTGTTGGTATTTAATAAATTCGGCTCCATTAAATTTATATAATTCTGCGCAAGATTATCTCTGTGATATCTCAGACAATAACTGAGGAACAGGTGTACATGTATACATATTTAAGCTTCCTATATCTCTTGCTGTATTACTATCCTTGTGCACAAGCAACAGCTAGTGCTATGATTTAATAGACAGCATAATTGGGGTGAAACACACAGGAGAACTAAAAAGGTTTCCCATAGACATAATAGAACTCCCCAAGCACCATTCTGACAGTCTGTCTTGGCTTCTAAAGACTATGGAAGAAGTGAATAGATGCTAGACTTCTTGCCTGCTGGAGAGGCCAACTGAAGCTGCCGGTGATAAATTTAACACCTACCTGCACAGAAACCACCAAAGTTAACAACAATTCCTTTTCATTAGATATTTCTTCAGGTACATCTAATGGTACATACATTGAGAAAAAGCTTACATTCGGGAGTCCAAACAAGTGCAAAACACAGGTCAATAATGTTCTCAGCGAACAATGGTCTTGGTTCTTGTGAGAGCCTTCATACTGCAGGGTAATCAGATTCAACAGTAGATCAGGATGATGATGCTTTCTGTTTCTTCTGAACATATCAGTCCAACCCCAATTGGTGAAAAGGATCAATTCATGTAGATTGCAGATTTGTGTCCACCCCAATGCACAGCCTTCAGCACACCTGCTCTCATTAATCTGTATGTTAGAAGAAGGCAGAACTGAAGTATCAAGGTTTGCAATGCTTATGGTTCCAAATATACATATTCAATTAACTTATTGTTGCCTAACCCCCAAATAAAATAAATCTCTGTAATAAAATTAAGGACAACTAAAGAAATCAGACATGTTTATTCTTAGTAAATCAGATCAACATCTATTAAACTGAGCAACTAATATCAACCAAATCTTGGGTATCTTCAGGAAATCCACATGCAGAGCATAATAGGGATAGCCACTCTCTAATATCCTGAAATAGCCATTCTCTGACAAAGCTATCATGGTTAATCTGCCTTCTGTGATCCTTAGTGAAGCTAATCCGAAAGAATAACAAAAATTGTGGTTCGGTATTATTCCTATGATCATAAAATTAGTCAGTACTGAATAGCTATTATGATTTTTTTTAATACAGCCTTTTTCTAAAAGAAAGATGACCCTGAATTTAAAACATCGTCCTTCCCCCATTCAAAGGGGATTTTATATGGAAACCAATTTATCTGCCTCCATTATCTTGTTCTGAAGTTACAGAATTGAAAGGAATGAGCCCTTCCATTCTAAATGCAAAATATTTTAAAAAGTCATCCTTTCAGGTAAATACAGTCCACTTTACACATTCAATATTTGTTTTATTAGAATAATTATAGCAACAGGACAACCTAAAATACTCATTATCAGCAGAAACTTTGTTCATATTGTTAGTCAGACCTGTTCCAGGTAGTTAGTACAGAAAAAAATTATTAGTTAATGTTTGGTTTAAAAAGTATTGGTTCACTATAGGAATGACTGTATAAGTGGAGACTGGGGAGGTAAACTTTTGAGTGACCACAGGCCAAAATAAATGATCATGGTATTTTGGGGACTGCAGGAAATCTTTCAAAGACATGTTGAGGTCTTGGAAAGAAGTTTGAATGTTAATTCCCTCCCTCTTTTTTTCCAGGTATTTAAGGGTGGGGACAGGAGCCAAATAGCCCAAAATAAGGATGATGAAAATCCTTTAAAAATTGACAAAAGGACTGTATACTGGGAATAACATCCTGGATTGTTCTAGGGGGACCGTGGGAGGTTGAGAACAGAAATAGGAAGAATTCTCAGTTTCTGGAAATGTCCTGCTTCCATTTCCATTCTTATTTGGGGGAGGGGGGAGAAACTCCTACCAATCATTTTGGTGCTAAGGTACAATATCTGAAAGTAGTTGGAACTGTAAATGTTACATTTGGATGCTATATATGGCTTGTTGGATACCCATCTCCTAACTTAAACTAGTTAAATATGCTTTGGAAGATATTGGGAAGCATCTGCTTAGTTTTGCCATTTTTTACACTAGTATTCTCTTGATACATATACATATAGGAATTGCTTCCTCTGACACTTCTAACTTATAAAAGTGACTTCGAATTCCTCTCAAAGAATTTACTCCCCAGGCAGTCAATGTTTGCTCAGATTATAAATTGTTGATAGAATCCAAAGCACAGGAAGCATAGAAATACTACAATGTGTACCATAAAGTATAAATTTCAAAAAAAGAAAATCAAACCACTCTCATAAAATTCTAATAATCCCCCCACACCTTGATTTAACTGTAGTGTGTTTCCCATTTGCAAAAGAAGCACCCCACTATACCTTTATTTCCCAAGCTGTGATATTCAGGCCCCATAAATAATTAGATCCATCTCTGGGTGGTACATCTCCGAAAATGCTTAGCAAGGGTTTAAGGGGCATTTGATGTGTCCTTATAATAGGGGCCAAGGCAGGCGACTTCCAGCAGTCACTTGGAACAAGGGCTGATCACTGTTGGAGTAGGGGGATAAACCAAAGCCACATTCACTCGCTCGTTACCATTCTTCGGACAGATGATCTCAGTTACTCCCTCTGGCCTGGGCTGACTTAGCAATTCTCCTGAAATAAAGAGAATAGAGCATGCTAATGTAACAATTTTGCATTTAGCCTCGTGGTAAATTTCTAGTCAGCTACGGGAACCCATAGCTGAAATGTAATTGACTAGTTGACGGCAACCTTAAATACTCAGATCCATTTGGACCCATTTCCCACAGAAAAGAAAACACCAGGAGCCACAAAACCCTTTTGACATCTAAAATGAAGATAACACTGCATATATCATTTTTTACCTTTATGCTATGTATAGTGTGTTGCGTTTATGAAATCAATGAATTGCTACAGAGAAAACAAATTTTTATTTCTGCATGCAACAAAAACATTTTGAACTATGAAAAATGAGATGGGTTGAAAAGCTCAATAAATCACACGCTGGCAGGTGTCACATATTGGCGGTTGTGACGCATATTTTGAGCGACAGGGAGCCACAGCAGAGGGAAGAGAGAGCCACATGTGATTCCAGAGCCTGGACTAGTTGAAGATGAATATAATAAGACAACATCATCAATATAATGACTATTGATAAAACCAGATGGTAAAGAATTATAAATGTCCTTGATGAAAGTTAATATGCATCATTCATTCTACCTTTACATTACTTAAAGCTTTGTAAACTCCAGAGATATTTTCCCTAGTTGTCCATTTTTGCATGACGAAATACTAGAAAGAGACTGAAATTCAGAATAAATACAGATGTGCTCCCTAAGAGTAAGGTTTCAGTAAATAAACTATAATTAACAGATATGAAAAATACTGGAGGCAGACAAAACTATAAACTCACAACTTTAATCTTTCTCAATATACAGAGATTTCTTACATATTAAAATATAGTGAATTTGTGTGGAGCAGCCTCAAATATATATTTAAGGAGAAACTACTAGACTAGATCAAGGTCTATTCATGTCAATGTTTTTTGAAAGTATATCAGCATTTGGCTATTTATGTTGTACTGTGTTACACAAAAAAAGAAGTCTATTTCTATATATCTTCCACAAATCCCTGGCTGAATAAATAATTTAAGAAACAGTTCTGAACAATACATTAAAAGATTTTAAAGACTGAAAAATCCATAATAATATTTATCTTCTGATCTGGGAATATCTTACTTGTCTGAACCTCTGTGCTATTTTATTTTTCATTTTATCTATTCTACATAATCCCACAGCATCACAGAATTTCTGCCACAACAGTAAGAGACACTGGCCACATGAGTTAAATAAGCCACATGCAAATGATAAATACATGCAATCATAAATGTGTCAAACTATGAAGATTAAAAATAAAACATAATACTTAAACAATCCTTTTGAAATACATATAAAATCAGCCTAGGACTCCATCAACTGGCCATGCCGAGTCTTGAAATGTTCTGCATTCCCATTTTCCCTTCTGCTCTGGCTTATTATGTTAAATTGGCTTCCCAAATAAACTGAAAATAAAAGCTGATAAAAGTTAAAAGTAGCAATCCTGCTACATTGTTGAGGTTATTTAAAGGCAGCAATTCCATATTATGGAAGAAAAGCCCACATATGGAATCTGGACTAAAGTTCCCACAACTCTCAGCTGTTTTTCAAAATAAGATGCTATGCAAACTGGATTTCAGAGATGCAAAGATAAGCATGACAGCACACAAATGAAAACCACAGAAATCTTAAGAAAGATGATTGAAACAAGATTGTGAGTGCTCTGGATGATCTGATACGACTTTGTGTAAAGGCCACTGTGTAAAAGAATGTTTAAAGTGCATAATAAATCAAGCAAAACTGTCCAAACAGTCTGTGTTGTACTACTGAAACAGGTAAGGAAACATTCTGTAATTATCTTCTGTATTACTACAACCATCCTGTTTGCCTGTTTGCTTTCTCTTCTTTCTATTGCAGTTCTTGGTGGTCCATGGTGGACCCTTCTGTACAAGTTGATAACTTCTACTGAGCAAGGCTCAGATTGTTGTAGTCCACCGCCGCCCGGCTGAGCTGGCAGCAGAGTCGGACAGTGAAGAGGTTGGGGAGGAACATGGGCCAGTCCTGGAGTCTGGGGAAGGCTCAGACAAGGGCTCTGCGTCAGAGGCAGAGAGGGGGCCAGGGCCATCTGGTAGTTATATGCTGCCTCCAGAATCTGACATCAGTGAGGCAGAAGAACAGTGTGAGCCTGTTCCTAGTGTGCGCATGCGCAGAACTGCCAGAAGGCAAGAACAATTAAGGAAAAAAAAGGGTAACTCGGGAGTAAGGCTTGGAGTTTACTGGCCCCACCCATAAGACATATAAGAGGAGCAAACGGATATATGCCTTTGCAAGAAGCAATTAGTTCATATGGTTCAAGCTCTGAGAAGTCCCGTTTGACTCTGTGCTATGTGGCCTTGCAAAACTAATTGGCAATTAGGTCTCTGGCAGCGTTTCAAGGGAGATAAAGGTGGATGCTTATCAACATTACCCTGAATGACTGTGTCAACTCGAGCAGACATCTGTAGGAATCTTCATAGACTGTTTGTGAATCATTACGGGCTGTGAATGACCATAATTCACAGCTGTCCCAATAAAAGAGGTTTTTTGGGACTAAGATTGTGATTTATTCTTTTGAAGGAAGCCTAGGTCAGAACACAGGTGAGGATACCAATGACATTTCTGAATTGCTTGCTGCATCCTTTTTGATTCTTCGATAGCTTATTGCCCAGTAACAAAATCACATGTGCTCAAGTAAACAATGCCAAACATTATAGGAACTTCATCTAAATGGAAAAAAATAAAACATTAAACTCTTGCTTTACTGAATTAAAGCTCAACTGAGTGAGAAAATAGATATGCTTTGCAGAACAGTGTCACAAAGTCATGTTGCCCGAGCAAATTACCGACTTCTGTTCTTCACAAAGTTCAAGGAAAAAAAAGAGAGAGGGCCATGAGGACCTATAAATGTATTAGTCTTTCTTACTGACAAAATCTCTTCCATTTAGAACATAACTGGAATAGCATTCTTTCAAAGGAATGACACACTGCACTGAAAACCTCCCTCTGGCTGCTACAAGCCATTTCATAAATATAAGAGATCATTTTTAAAAATCTCTTAGCATGTATTTTAAGGCAATTGCCAGGGCCTGATCAAAGAGATTGACAAAGGAGGGGCACTTGTTATCATGAATAAAGTAGATTATAGAATAACAGAATAACAGAGTTTCATGGCACCTTGGAAGTCTTCTAGTGCAATCCCCTTCTAAAGCAGGAGACCCTACACCAGTGGTTCTCAACCTTCCTAATGCCGCGGCCCTTTAATACATTTCCTCATGTTGTGGTGACCCCCAACCATAAAATTATTTTCGTTGCTACTTCATAACTGTAATT
>JANHFM010007115.1:0-12109 GCA_032468115.1 Grayia smithii
GCAGAGCTGGCTGGGGAATTCTGGGAGTTGAAGTCCACACATCTTCCAGTGGCCAAGGTTGAGAAACACTGCTCTATCTTATAGCGAAAGCCAGGAAAAATGACCTTTCATTTCTGCCATTCTATGCAGTTGGTCTCTCATTTGTGAGTTCAATCTATGGGTGTCCTTTCCAGCAAGCAACTTCTCAATGAAAGATAAGGACATCTCAGATGTTTTCCAGATTAAACTTTTTTTTTTTTTAAATGCAAATTGAATGTTTTAATTTAAATCCAGACTTTCTACCAGACATTACATAAAAGTACGGTGCCAATGCTGTGTTCTTTTTACAACTGCTGCATTCCTTTAACGGCCTCCATGGAAAATGTGATAAAATTGGATCAGCCATGTGACTGACCTGTTTTATAACTACTATGACTTATGATGGTAATGGGCGGGCTCCATTGCAGTCATAAGTTGGAGACTACCTGTAAGCACCCTGGAGAGACATTTCTGTATTTGTACATATGCTTGTCAGGGTTCCAATTCAGCTGACAATGCTGGTCTTTCGTCTGCCTCTTTTCAGACAGCCAGTTATTGCAAGTAATTCTTGAAGGATATTGTCATGATAAGACAACTTGACTTTCTATTGTGCCCCATGAATCCTGTTTGGAAAAAGCTGAAATGGTACCCAGTGGTGCTTCAGCCTGAAATGGTACCCAGTGATGCTTCAGCCTGAAATGGTACCCAGTGGTGCTTCAGCCTGAAATGGTACCCAGTGGTGCTTCAGCTCAGCTGGAAACTTCCACCTGCAGATATTAATTCTGTATACATAGATGTAAGGGGCTGGCTCCATGACATGTGACAGCAGAGAATAGTTTTATTCTGCACTGTCCTGGTTCCATCCATATTGTGGAAGAAGTAAGTTTAGAGAATGCTGATCATGCTGTAGTTTTAGGTTCTTATGAAATCAGAAATGTTACTGATTTGAAGCTGAACTTACAAATATTGTCAGTTGTGTCGTATTTTCATTGCTGCAAGATTTCTGGCATTAAGAGTCAAAAAGACACAATTGTTTCCTTCAGCAAGATTATTTGCTGAGCTTTTCTATTTATGCCTCACAGTGATCATTATAGTAAATAAATAGTTCTGGAGTTTGTATATTTCCCAGATTGTTAATGTTGATGACATTAACAATCTGTAATTAACAATTAACTGTTAACCAAACAGCGTTATTGCTCACTTTCATAGTGTAGAAATAATGTTCCCAAAAGTTCTTGGCATCTTGGCCATAATGGCGTTTGATTTAAACCCTTATTCTAAAAATCTCTCACCCTAGTTTGTGCGTTTGCTCCTTAAGTAGAGGGCTGCAATTGAATGGAAGAAAGATCAGATTATATTTTCAACATTGCAAATGGCAACACTTCCCTTAACATATACATCTATGCCTGAAGAATCACTGATACTTGTAAATGCAAAAGAGAAAGTATGTTTTACCTGTTTGTGCATATCCAATTATTTTTTTTAATTCCAACCTCTCGCTTGTAAACCATGCTCAATGGCTTAGATGTTGTGTTAATACAATCCTTGTGGCTTATTCACCAGGCTGTGGGTAAGGGAAACTGGATTAGAGCAATGTTCAAACCAGGTTATATATTTTTCTACATATTTTCCTTTGCTTCTGAAATTGCTGTGCCGTACTTTGGAATGGTTGTTAAGATTAACTATAGCTATATGGACTAAAGGTCTAGCTATATAAGACCATACAACACATGTTTTTCTGGCCTGATATATTTACAGAGTAAAGGCAATACTGTGTAGGATGCTAGGTCTCCACTGTAGAAAATCACATAGCACAGAAAATAAAGTTAACATTAACAAGCTAACTATGGAAGTTCTGGAAACAAAGGTTCTCAAGAATGACTTTACTCAAGCCTGGTCTGGATGAATGGGGAAAACTTTGTGCTATCAATATTTTACAGTAAACTGATTTTAAACTGTATTTCTGAGCTATTATTCTAGCGGAAGTTTTTCTATAATGGCTTTTAAGCATGATTAAGGCAGACCTCTGCTTCTGTAAGATTTTTCTGAAGAAGTACTTTATTTCAATATTATATTGCTTGAGTCCAGATGTTCACAGTTTTTTCACAGCTTTTTGTCTTCATGTATAATGTATATTGCTGGTTTATCTTTTTCTTTTCCACCAGACAGTTGAACATGGTTTTCCTCACCAGCCAAGTGCCCTGGGCTACAGTGCTTTCCTCCATCTTATGGCTATTGGGACCCGGGCAGGAGCCATCAAAATGTATCCTTTCAGTTGTTTATTTCTGAGAAAGTAGGCTAGTTACACACTTAGTAGATACAATGCTTTAGACAAGAATCCCCAAAGATGCTATGGAGCCCAGAAATAGTATTTATCTATAATTCCTTTAAAGCAACTGTGCCTTTTCTAAGGACTGTGTGGTAGCAGGACACCTATGAATCTCTTTTAAAAACTTTAATCAAAGCACTGCACAGCCCTCATTCTTAGTCTGTACATAGAACTTATTCAAAGCATTTCTGCACATTATCTATATTACACTATAACAACAATAGCTCAATTAAGATATTTGGTCTTCCTAAATATAGAACAGATTTTCCAGTTCTGTTCAGTTTCCCTACCAGCAGGCTAAAGTGGATAGAATCAGAATTCAAATTATACTTGCTGGTCTTGTTCTTCCTCATCATATAAAGTATAATTGTGAACATGAATGGCACTAAGGTTATCTCTGTATTGCAAAATGGGTTGGAAGAGTAGGATGGAAAAATGCTAGCTTGCTTTAAGTTGGTTGTCTTTGAAATGGCGATAAAACTTGAACCAGGATAATCTAATCATTTTAGAATGGAGTCCTAGAACCTCACATTGTGCCACGTTAAGCTAGTTTCTCTCATGGGTAATGGAAAGTGTAAATTCTTGTTTAGAAATTCAAAAATACTTAACTAAAAAAAAAGACTGCTTTAAAATTGCTTCTTTATTTCTTCATTTAGCCCCAATATATAAAATGCAATCTTTATCCCTGCGTCATGAAGCCAGTTAAATGTAGAAGCGTGGAGGAAATGGATGGCAAAGAGTCTAAATGTTTTTCCACATAATCGTCATTTTAATTGGCTTCTCTTTTGGAAATCCTTTATATAATTGGATCATCTGAATACCTGGATTTCTGGACTGAAACAGGAGCCTCCTTGGGAACAAATAGGTTCCAGTCAATTCCATCCTGCTCATTTCTTTAAAAGGTTTATGTGATCAAGCCCCTCAAAAATTTAAATCTTAGGAATCTGTTGAAAAGTATAAGGAAAGGCTTTGAAAAGGGTCCTTTACCAGGGGATCTCATATAAATCAAGGAGTAAATTGCTATACTTCTGCTGTCTTCTTTTCAGATTAATGGAAATAGTTCTCAACTATTAAACATATAAAAATATTATTACAAGAAGTGTGATCAGCCTAGAGAATTACAACAAAGAATTACTGTTTTCCTAAAATATAATTAATTAGTTCACGCTACATGTCAGTTGTAATAAATGTCTATTTCAATGCTATTGACCTCAATAGTGGTTCAGTTACGGTACTCCAGGAGTGGAATTCATGGGTTTACACGAAGAGACCAACACTGTCATGCAGATACATTTCATTCCTGAACAGGTGAGTAAAAATAATGCAACCAAATCTGGCTTTCTCAGAGATAACACAGTTACTCAATATTAAAATGAAAGTATTTTTAATGTAACCTGCTATAGCATTGACGTAGCTGGTAATACAGTATGATTCCTGAAGTGTTTGTGAACTGAAGTTTCATTTTATTCCCAGCTCCCCAATCCTACATATTAATTTAAAGGAAGACTTCGATTTTGGATCTTGATTCCAGCAGAACCTGTCAGAGGGAGGATTCCAGCTTTGTGGTCTTCTTCCTTAAGTGTTTTGTTGCCAGTTTCTTGGGAGACCAAGGAGAGACTGGGAGGAAGGCTTTGAGAACCATGAACTGTTCTGTCTTCTTTCCATTCCATTTAACCATCCTGAAAATGATTTAGACTCCTTATCCTATAGTTGCCCAAGCAGAAAAGGCAGATCAAATAGAATGTTTGCTACTTCCGGAAAACTGCCCTGTACAATTCAGTTAGTGTCTTATGACATCCTTTTAACCTTAATGCTTTTATGATGGCCTAAATTATTGTAAACTAGCCCAGAGTCGCTTAATAGAGAGATGGGTGGTATACAAATTTAATAAATAAATAAAACTAGAGCTTGAACTTACCCAGTGGCAACTACAGTATTCTCTCCTTGAATGTGATAGAGTTCTGCAGTAGATTGAACATGTTGCTGGTTAAATTTGTTCGGCTAGTAGAACATAACCAATCTGAGCAATTTGTTAACATGTGCATTATAGTATACAGATTAACCTTGCTTGATTTCCATTCAAAGTTATAATAAACACTGAATGAAGGGACTTAAGATCAGTCATTGAAATTCTGGCCATTGTAGTGTCTGTACAGTCATATGAACAAAATTCAGTCCTGCCCACCCTTATGCCCACTCTTTGGCTGTCTGCTTACCCACTGCCACTAGCTGTCCTTGCCCAGCACTGCGTCCCATGGTACTGCACAGCAGTACTGCACCAGTTGTGATCTTCCTTCATATCATCATCTTTCACGTTAGTGCAGCTGGGCCTTCTCACGTGAGCCAGACTCTCCCTTCATGTTCCACCAAGGACCTGCTTTTGCCAAAGACGTCCGGTGCATGAAAGAAGGCCTCAGCTTATGGATCCTTTTGTACCAGTGTAGTCAGCTCTTCTTTTTTTTTTTTTTTTGTGAAAGAAGGCCCTGGGTGGAGCAGAATGGAGGCCCCAGAAGGAATTGAAAGAAACCCTGGCTGCACCAGTCTGAAAGAAGATCCAGGCCAATATAGTAATGGTGCATAGTGTAGCATCAAGGCTAAGTGGCAAGGGTCAGCAGGCAGCCAAAAGGGCAGAATGGTGAGGGAAGAGAGACATGTGGGTGAAGTTCAAAAGGAGGCAGAGGAGGAAGTCCTTATCAAGGCTTGGGGCTGGGAGGGACCAAGGTGGGAATAGTTTGGATCAGGGTGGGTCCTCATTTAACAATTTGTGGGAGTCAGTTAATGACAGCAATGGGGACTGCCATGATTGCCATTGTTAAGCAATGTTAACTAAGGACTACCTGTATATCAGATGTATGATTAGACAAAGAAAAGCACAGACCTCTTATGTAACCCTCCTCTGGATTAGGATTTTTGGGTTTGTGGGAGAAGGAAATGATGTAAACATTTTCCCCAGTAACTTGCAGCCTGAAACTTCCTGCAGAATTTTTTTTAAAGCAACCATTAATGCTAACGAAGGTTATCTCTTCTTAACCTTTATGTTTGGAGAAGAGCAGAACAGGAAGACAAGAGCTAAACATTTTAAAAGGCTAAATACCAGGGCTATGCACTGATCTGAATTCAAAGGGTGATTCAGAATGTGCATGGCTGTATTCACTCCAAATTGTTAAAACAAGCGCTTCTTTTCGTTAGATTGTATTTTCAGCTTCATTAAAAAATTGCCAACAGGTACAATATGTTCACACACACACTCAAAATTCTCTTTTCCCCTTTGAATCTGTTTTGCTGCACAATTCTCTTATGTATCTTAAGTGCTGTGCTACGTTGAAGCATCATGTACTCACCTGGAAGTAAAAAGAGAGAGCAAAGAGCTATATATTTAATGTATCATGTAATTTCCTTCAACATAGTTCTTATTTTGAAACAGGGTGTGTACCTATTGAGTGAAAGTCCCTTTCATACTAGAAAAAGATCCTGTGTTTTGGAGTATTTTGTATTCCATTTGTTCTGCAAAATTTGGATCTGATTCCAATGCTTCAATCAGGAAGTATCTATAGGAAAATTGGTATGCTCAGCTGAGTGTCAGTTTGGTGTTCAGAATATTTGATTTTAAATTTAAATAGTGGTTAGGGTTGGACTTTAACAAATACTCTGGAGCACTACTTTTAAGAATTAACACATATCCAAAGAATGCAAAAAGGAAAAAGGAGATTTAAAAATGTCACTTCATAAAAAGGTGTGTGTTTGTTTAATTCAGACATCAGGAATTCAGATTATCAGCTAGGTAAAATTTATCCCTGGAAGCAGGAAACTCAGGTAACTTTGGGTTAACCAACCTAAAACACAATTTGTGTAACTTCTTACTGTTGTGTAACACTAATGCTTAAATACTATGAAAAGCCCAGAAATAGCTTGGAGTGCTTAGACTTGATGGACAGAATCTGAAGGAAGTACAAGAAATGGAATATTATTGGAGTGGGTTTGAGAACATCATGCAGGGTAAAAGTTTATGGTTGGTGATGATTTGTTCTCTGAGCTTGTTCTTTAGTTTCCAAACATTTTATCACCAGGGTAGGTAACATCAATGGAGCCAAAAACAACATCTATCACCCAAGCTACAAATATTTTCCACCATATCTAAAAGTTTATGGTACTACGTTAATGAATTTATTAAGGTGAAATAGGTTAGGGAAGTGGCTCCCAAACATGGAAGGTAATACAAAAAAATACAATTAGAGAAGGCAGAATAGGATCATTTTGCTGAACAAATTTATGAACCAAAGAGGCACACTCTTTAATAAGCCTAATAAATTCAGGTTCATTTGATTTATGTGATTAAGTTATTGTATATTACTCATTAGAACTGAAAGTAACTTCCTGTTTGGGTCAGTTCTTTTCCAACATGTTAGATATCAAGTGTGTCCTGAATGTCCAGAATATATTCCCTATGTCAAAAGCAGTTAAATATGGATTTGTGGAAACATTTAGCACTTTATAACATCTGTCAGTTGACTGCATATGTACTGCATTATAATTTCCCCCCCCTCGGGTTAATCAATTTAGAAACATTGTTTTAAATCATGAATGTCAAACTCACCATTTCACATTGCTGTCACGTGATGTATTGCAATGTTTTTTCCCCTCACGGAGCTGGGGTGGGTGTAGCCTGTGCATGATGTATCCGGCCTGCTGGGCTGCCAGTTTGACACCCCCTGTTCTAAATGGACACCACATATTAAATTGGGTAAATGTTGGTAACAGTACATTTATATTCTGAAATGTGCAAATCCAGTTTTATTTGGTCTGCTTTGATACAGAATTTTTCTTAAGATCTTGCATGTTTTAATTTTTTATTTATTTTGGTTATACACCAGTGTGAACAATTTATAATCTTTATCATACATCTTTCAAAGTATCTTCCCCTTTTTTTTAATGGCAGTTTTGGTGCACTCAGATCAAACAGCTGGAATTCAACAGCAAAGAGGTTTCATTGGTTTTTTTCAAACTAAGAAGTAAAATTAGAGTGTTAAATATCCTGTCAAATTTTACTAATAGCTGTATAAGTAGTCTGCACTGACAATTGCAGCTGCGTGTGTTCACAAACATGCACTCACAAACATGCGCATGCAGACACAAACACACCCTGTGGTCATGCAATAGCATTTTAGGTACCAGGCAACCAGCTCGCCTTTATGGCTGTTTGTATTTTGTGGTGACATGACTATGATTTTCTACTTTTTTGCCAGTTTCCATCATTTATTTTTGGTTTTCAGCAAAAAAAAAATGCTCGCAAAAAATCAATTTGGGGTAAATTGATATACTTAACAATCATGGCATTTGCTTAATGCTTTAATGATTGTGGGGTTCACTTAATGACCTTGGCAAAAAAAAGTCATAAAATCAGGTCTGGTCACGTAGTGATCTACTTAGCAACTCCAATAGCAACATAATGCAGGGCTTAATTACAGTTGTAAATCGAGGACTAATTGCATTCTGCTCATTGGATATTTCACACATAGCACACACACACACACACACACACACACACACACACACAGCCATCTCCCTCCCTATCTCATTTGCCAATTCCTATGTTGTCCTATCATCACTGCCCTGTCCCTTATGGCTTTTAGAGGCTGGAATCTTTTTTTTTTGTCTTCATAGGATAGATCTGTCGTTAAGATAGATCTTAAAAGGGGTTCCTGTGCTTGGTATAGACAGTATATGTGCTGAAATAAGCTGTCAGCTTCTATAAAATATGTGAGCATTTGCCTATTGGCCTGGTTGTTGCTCTTGGCTACTCCCTTGGAATTGACTTCTAAAGTGGAGATTCTGTAACAAATCTGTATCTGTATAACTTTGTCCCATCTCAGATGGGAATTTTATTTCAGTTTAGCCATGGATTGTAACTTAAAACAATAGCTCAGTTCTTGAAATGCTGCTGCACATAATAGTTCTCCAAAGATGGCTTTATCTCTGTTTCTTTTGATAAATTTCAGTGCCGCTTAGTGACCCTATTGGATGATAACAGCCTGCATTTATGGACCCTGAAACACTCCCATCATGGTACATCAGAGCTTCAAGAGGAAAGACACTTCACACTCCGTGGGCCCCCTGGGTAATTAGGATACTTCCAATCCTAGCACTTCTGGGCTGCTAAGAAAGGCAACTTGCTTGATATACAGTAGATTCTTCACTGTTGATAATTTCAAGGAAATATAAACTCAAAGTTCTCGGCACTCTTAAGCAATCTGTTTTGTGGTATAGAGTACTGTGGTATGCGTCATCTTTTGTAAACCCAGTTTTCCTCTTGGCTTTATTTGAGCAAATTTAATTTGTTATTTCATCTGAAGCAAAAGCCAATTGTGGTACAGCAAGAAAATCAGAGGACGGATAAAATGTCTGAACTTAGTCTAAGCCACTGCAATTAAAATAATGACAAAAGTGTGGTGCAGATTTTAGGATAGTGGTGAAGGGGGAAATATTAACAAGCATCAATAAAGTATTTGCTAGTATTTTGTTTACTATTCCTTAACCCCAGAATTGTCAAGCAGATAGGACTATCACAAAGTTCTTGCAAGATTATGTATTCATAAATCACATGACATTTTCTGTTTCATATATATTTCTCTGCCACTGATGACTCCAGAGTTCGAATTTCAGTAACTTGTCTTTGGTAGTCCTTTCCGAATTTTTGCAAATAGATTTTGGATCAAATATTTATTTTCTATGATGCTACATAAATGTTGATTGCAATATCAAGTTCATTCAACTGAATCTTAAAATATTTTTTTTGTCCACTTCTAGTTCTCCTCCAAGTGCTACCCAAATTACAGCAATCCTGACACATTCTTCTCAAGAACTTCTTTATCTTGGTACTGAAAGTGGTAATGTGTTTGTAGTAGAACTCCCATCCTTCAGGGTGCTAGAAGACCAGCTCATCAGTCCAGAAGAAGTTTTGCAAAGGTGATGTCACATACTGGGTTATGTTAGCTAATGAAATTTCTGTGATTTTGCCCTGTTTATAAATCTAACCATAGGTGTGGATATAGATTCTGCAAGTCTTGATCAACATACAACTTGTCTGTATGTCATACACGAAGTCTGGAAGTTGAGTCATGGCGATTGGACGACTTGTTGGTTTGAAACATTTTGCTGTTATCTAAGTAGCTTCTTTAATCTGAGCAAGTTGGTTAGGGGGACCCTATTTATGTTTTCCAGGGAGGTTTCATTTCTTACATAATCTGAATAGGCTCCTTATGTGAGTAGGCAGAGTTGTTGGGATGTAAATGTTCCAACTCTCTGTGGAGGAGTCAAAGCTGCCTCCTAAGAACAGGGGTCAGCAAGGCCTAAAGTTAGAGAAAGTAGCATTCAGGGTGGCCTTTGAGTTTGCACTTTTCCAGTCTTGAATAACCTAGGTGATTTACATGTTTTCAAGGTTCAGCCTCCACACCATAACCACTAAAAGACTTCTGTTGTGACCATATTGTTCAGATAGGTCAGAGTTCCATGTTGTTTCCTTAAACACACCCCAGGAAAAAAATGGACTGAATTGGATTACCTAAGTACTCTATGTTGCACTCAAACAATGCATGAGCTTAGAAATAGAAGTGTTTCTGTGGAAGATGAACTACTTTCAGCAATTGGCCTGGAGCCTGCTGGTGAAAAAGCATGGTCTGCTTTGAGCTGAAAGCAATGGCACTGGCAAGAAGCCATGTACTCGGCCTTATGATGGTGCAGAGGAAGATGGAGCCCTACCATATGTACAAATTTCAGTTTCTTTTGCTTGCACAGTAATGTTACATGGCTCCATTTGTGTTTCCTCACAGAGTGCCAGAAGATTATCGGAACAGGAGGTCACTGGAATTGGTAGAAGTGTTACGGGAACATCCTCGGAATCCCAATCAGATTTTGATTGGTTACAGCAGGGGCCTCATTGTTCTCTGGGATTTGATAAATAAGAAAGCAACGCATCATTTACTTGGCAATCAGGTACTCATGGATTCTGAAAGTTCCAAACAAAGGCTAGGAAGTCCCTGTTTCCTTAGCTTACGTAGCAAGTTACAGTTTATGTTCATCCAAATGGATAAGCCGAAATGTGATTGGCTTGAATGTGCCTCACAGATGTGTGAGGCCATCTGTTGTTTTTTTGTAAATTACTTTTTATGAGTTACTGTGGACCTGACAGATTTTGCTTTAATAAGCTAGGATTAAATGGACTGGTCATTGACTGTAATAAAGAATCAAGCCATGAATGTATAGTTTACTGTACAATATGAGCAACATCATAGAACTCTATGCAGACAAAGACCAGGGACATATGGTTGGGTATTAACAATATCTTTTGTCTAGCAATTATTATGACGTTCTTGCACATTTTTTTAAAAGGAGAGCAAAAAGGAGGTAAAAGAATATGCATTTTTCTATCCTGTAGTTTATCCTTTCAGCATCTTCCTAAGGTAGGGAATAGGAAATGGATGTTTCATTACCCTCGTTCAAAACATGAAAACAAACAATCCCCCCCAATTATTATCAGGATTTTATTATACCAGTTTATTAACATATAGCTAACCCTCAAGACTCATGAGGGGACACAGTAGCTCAGTGGCTAAGACGCTGAGCTTGTCGATCAAAAGGTCAGCAGTTCAGCGGTTCGAATCCCTAGTGCCCCATAATGGGGTGAGCTCCTGTTACTTGTCCCAGCTTCTGCCAACCTAACAGTTTGAAAGCACGTAAAAAATGCAAGTAGAAAAATAGGGACCACCTTTGGTGGGAAAGGAACATGTTCTATGCACCTTTGGCATTTAGTCATGCCAGCTGCATGACCACAGAGACGTCTTCGGACAGTGCTGGCTCTTCGGCTTTGAAATGGAGATGAGCACCACCCCATAGAGTCAGGAACGATTAGCACATATGTGTGAGGGGAACCTTTACCTTTATCTTATTCTTATGCACAAAGGCCCCTACTCTCAACCAGTTGATTGAACAACTCCTAAAATCTGAAATGTGCCAAAACTCAGTCTTTTATCTGATGAAAGGCAAGTGCTGCCGAATTATGAGGAAGGTCATAGGTCAGCTCGTTAAAGCATTTAAATGTCCATGACCAGGGACATTCAAAATCTGCCCTTTAGTTGCTCATTTTAACCTGGTTTTACAGTTGCAATCTTCATCAGGATTATGAATTACATGGAATTTATTACCTGCATCAAGCGGCGTGGTGGCTCAGTGGTTAAGACGCTGGGATTACGTTCAAGACCCAAGCGCCATGCAACAGGATGAGTTCCTGTCCTCACCTTAGCTCTGCAATTATAGGAAACATTCTGTGTGTTTTACAAATTTGACAATAATATTGTCACCACATCTCTCGGTTAAAGCTTCCCAGATCTATCCCCAATTTTTTAAATAGTCAACCCTCTTTCCACCAGGCTGAATATTTTAGTGAGCAAATACTTTACATCAGTACCTTGGCGTACTAATCAATGATTTTATGATGTGTTCCGCTAGGGCAAAGCAGAGAAAATAAAGTATTAATGACCGATACATAAATAATTAACTGAAATATTTATTTATGGAGTACACAAGTACACAGTTCTCCCTCTCTCTAGGCAAAAATTTATTGTAAATGATTTGATTTATCCCTTTTTTTTTTTTTTTGGTGCTTTTTGATCAGTTCCGAGGCGACGGAGGGTACATGCAGACACGCAAAAATATACACATATAGGCATGTAGAGGCATTCCCCTTGATAAGAAATGCATTACCAACTC